>JAXGGA010007217.1:0-64250 GCA_038373865.1 Uloborus plumipes | reverse complement strand
GTTATGTGTTTCGAGCTTTCAGTGCGCCCAATAAATCTTAAACGCCCTTCCACGGCCATTTTGAAAACGCTTATACCACTCGTAAACTCTTATTTTACTCATAGCAGAATCCCCATAGGCCTTTATCAACATTTCATAAACTTTGTTACACTTAATATCATTTTTTACACAAAATTTTACACAAATTCTTTGTTCCATTCCTTTCATCCAACAAAAATCGCCAAACCAATAAAACACCTCTAACCTTACCTGTTGCCAACGAGAAAGTAACGATGAAAACAGTTGGCAATTTTATGTTTTATTTTAAAGGTATGTTTACCAACATAACACACACAAAAAAATTGTCAATCGGACTCTCCAAATCCGCGCAATTTAAAAATTCCCGTTATTTCTTGAACACACCTCGTATAATGTTATATTTCAAAATGAACTTTTTTAGATAAAAATTCTCTTCATATTCATTCAAACACGGAATGACTTTTTTAGTCTAAAATACAATTTTAATATTTCAAAAATGTAGACATTATCTCTTCTCTACTAATAATAAAGCTGAAGGTATGTCTGTCTTTCTTTCTTTTCTTCTTTCTGTCTGTCTGTGACACGCGTAGCGCCAAAACCGCTCGGTCGATTTTCATAAAATTTGGCACAAAATTAGTTCGTAGCATGGGGGTGTGCGTCTCAAAGCGTTTTTCGAAAATTCTATTTCGTTCTTTTTCTATTCTAATTCTACGCTCATTTTTCTTACAACTTCGATAAAATGGGAAAGAAATGTTCGACACACATTTTCAAATCTTATGTCATTCGAAAGCTTGAAATTTTCTGCTAAAAAAGATATCAGTTTAAAGTTTCTACGAGCATTAGAAGAGCTGAAAAATTGCGGTATTGCAACCTTCTTTCGGAAATGTTTCATTTCGAAAAATGTATTATTTTGTTCTTAAAGCTGGGAAAGAAAACTTTCGTCTTCTTTTAAACTTTGGGAAGATTTCTGTTGGTTTCTGTAAACAACAAAATTATTCTTATTTTCTCTTTTGTCTTATTATTATACCGTAGTTAAAAGGAATTATAGTTTAATTATAACTAAAATTGAGTATTCTTTCTGCGATATCAATTTATTACCAAATGACGTTTTAATTTTATACCACGGGCAAAGCCGTGTGGGTATCGCTAGTACAAAATATAGCTGCTGAGGATATTGATGCAAGACATTTCATACTTGTATTCTGCTCCTTTAAAGAATTTTTAATTGAAAATGAGTATTTGCTTGATTCAAAAAAAGAATAATAATAAATCAAACATACCTCACGTAAAAAAAAGATAGTGAGCCTGCGAAGTTATTTTGAATGCTTAAGGACAATAATTCTTTCCTATTTTGAGAATCACCCTAAGAAATAGCGATTTATTATTGGCTCCCTCTATACTCCACTAGATGGCAGCACGAATGATGAATTTCGAAGTGTGAACGAAAATCCAGAAGGTAGAACCTACTTTGCATGTAGGGGAGAGTGGTAATGAATGGGCCACTTTTTGGTTTTGAATTTTTGTAATTTTTTCTAACACTTTGTTTTAACTCTAAATTGGTGTTTTAGTTACTTTACTTATCTGGCTCTCTAAAAAAGTCATAAAAGTTGGATTAGCATCTGTCTATAATGAATTATAATAGAAAATAAAAATTTTGAAATTTGGCCCATTCAACCCCACCTATGGGGTTGAATGGGCCATCGAAGGTAATGAATGGGCCACTAAATGAATTCAATGAAAACATGTGGATTTAATCGTTTATTTGCTGAATATGACAAAATAAATGTGGCACTTGACATGATGATACAAAATCATACTGATTTAAAATTATATAAACATCAAAACTGATGCGATTAAAATAAAACTGATTCATACCAATTGTAGCAGAAAAATGACTAAATAATGAGATTGTAAGAAATAAACAACATCAAATATATATATAAGAAATAACAGATAATACACACTATGATTTAACAAAATTTATATATTTCAAAAATAATATTAAAAATCACTTTCAAAAACTTCATCTTCATTTTCAAACTTGTCAAAATTTAAAATTTTTTTAAAAATTTACTAGACATCAGGAATAAGAAATATCTAAGTTAAGTTACCAAGAAAGAAAATGAAATTGTACTGTGAGGAATATAATATGAAGGAGAGAGGGGTTCAAGCCACGCACTGGGACCAGAGCTCTATCTCCTATTGTACTATAGGAATATAATATAGATCTGCAAATTATATTTAGAAGTTACTACAAACCTATTTTGACGACAGTAATCTTTATCTATGACAGTCAGTTGTGTTTCATATTAATGCGAAAATCCAAAGAAAATGAAGAAAAACAATATTTAGGTGGCCCATTCATTACCATGACATAGTGGCCCATTCAGCCCCACCTATACTTTTGGAATACATTTAGGTTTTTTGAGTACATTGAATTTAAATAACATCAAAATACATTTTAAAATTAGTTTATAGATATGGAAAGACTAACTTATACATATGTATGCAATGAAATACTTGGTACATTTTAGCTAGGAAATGTTTTACTAAAAAGGGAAAAACTTACTTTTCAGTCAGATTCTTGACCATGCCACTCTAATTCAAAAATGGCTCAGCGCAAACGAATGAAAATTGGATGAGTTTAGTAGAACAAATAGCTACATCTATTGATGGCATCAAAAAAAATTCATGCAAATACTTTTTCATATTTTGTTAGTGGCCCATTCATCACCATGGCCCATTCATTACCACTTTCCCCTACATATGATAGAAAAACAATCAAAAATCTAAATAAATAGCAATCTAACGTTCATAGTAAAACATGTTCTTTGATGCATAAATTGTGCTTATGTGTTCTCGTTGTCGAAATATGAAGTCTGAAAAGTCTGACATTTTGCGAAAACTTGCGAAGTTTAAGTTTAGCGATTTTCAGTGAGTAATAGAAGACATCTTTTACACGCTTTACAGACAACTATCCGATCACATGCAGAGAGTGAAGTCCATGGCATTAAAAGAGGGTGTAACTCGTTTAATAATTAAAGCAATATTTGAGACTATGCTAAAAAATGGTGAATAACTTATACTTTTGTGTAAAAACATTGCACGTAGGCGGCTGATGCACAAAAAAGTGGGGGGTCAAGAAAAATACGGGAGAGGGGATCGAAAGAAATAGGAGGATGAAGTTAGGATGCAGTACCTTCAATGTTTTTTTTTTTTCTGTTTTGCTACAATTTGGCTATAATATTGGATTTTAACTATGCTGATTAATTGACTTCTTAAAAATGCGGAGTATGGCCTCAAAAATCAACCTGACTAGTTGTTTTTCAGACATTCTTATGAAATAGCATGAAAAGTCCGATTTTGGGTATTTTCTACTTTTATTTTGATGAAATTAATCAATCCATTGAGTAAAAAATAATTTCTCACTCGATTATTACTTTTCATCCCTGAAAAGTGAGGGGGCAAAGCCCTGTTACTTTTAGAAGTGAGGGGGCAGTTGCCCCCTTTGCCCCTGTACAAGCCGTCTATGGCATTTCGTTGTTGCTGTTGCGAAGAAGTATAATAACTTATTTTTCTGTGTTGCATTGCTGATTTTTTAAACAGCTTAGCAATGTAAAACCTTATATTTGACTCACATTTTTTAATATTTTTTTCTAGTCACTTTTAGCTAACTATTATTCACTTTGTCCATTTACTTTTCTTAACGTACCTTTGCTTCTCATTGCCTTACACAAAATAGCATGATTTATGATTCCACACATCTCCGAATGATTAGTTTAGTAATACAACAATAATGGAGGTTGAAGGTCGAGATAAAATATGGCGCACAGGGGGGGGGGGGGTAAACCCTTTAGAGACCTTGCATTTAACATTATTGCCAATACTAAAGATTGTTTTGACAAAAAAAAATATCCTTCCAGACGGTAATTCTGGCTGCGTTAGTGGGCAATCGGTAACGAAAATTGAAATAATCTTCATGAAGATTTTCGTCTCTGTTTCGCAAAAAATGAAGAGCCAAACATTGAAAATTTTAACAGTGGGCATATATCCCCCCTTGCCTCGCCCTCTCAAACAAGCGGGTACAATCCACATAAATAAAACAAAGAATATATGTGTGTGTGTGTTCCTTATACAAATCCACAGTTTAAGTCGGATCTGGACGAAATTTGGCAGGGAGATACTTGGGAACCCGGGAAGGATCATAGGATGATTTTTGAGCGGGGAAAGTGGTTCTCAAAACCACTAATCGATATCTCCACCCTGAAAAAAGATACAGGCATTTTTAAATTTTAATATATCCATTTTAAATTGGATTTATAAAAATCGTCTGCACGAGCGTGAAAGAAATTAAATAGGGCGAAATAAATTATTAATGAGAAAAAAGTGTTGCCATTTTTTCTTGAACATAAGCAAATAAAATTCTTGCTTCTGCTTTCTCGTAACGGACGGATTTAGTACGAAATTCAAGTGAAACACGGACGATCGTTACTCACCAATGCAATCGCAAATTCCCAAATTTGGATTCAAGTGAAACGTTACAATCGCTACGAGATGCAATTCTATCGTAGTTCGACTTCCAGTAGAGATTGCAATTTTGGTCTAATGCGATCGCTTCGAAGCGATTGCAATGGTGTTTCACTTGAATTCAGCAGTTAGAAATTTTTTGAGTGTTGTGAAGTTGTGATCTCTTAATGTCTCTGACTTAAAGAATTTTCCTGATGGCATTAAATTAATCATGAAAAATGAATCCAGTAAACTATTTGATTCACAAGGTTATGTTTGTATTTTTATGATTTCCATTAATATAACCCTTCCTATTATGCGCCAATTTAGCGTATCCGCCTTTCCGCCTGCCCGTTTACGGCGGATAAAGAGGACTATGCCCAGGATGCTGTATATTTAATGGGATAGTATGATTATTTTTATCCATTTAGAAGGGGGCATTTTTGGCATTTTTAATATTAACCTTGGTCAGAGCCATTGGTCAGAGCTGTTCTGTATGAAATAGGAAAAAGTTTGTTCTAAAATTCAGCGGAATACTGAAACATTTGATCATAAAACTGTTCGACGTCATAGTTTTTATTAATTAATTGCAAAACTAATACTTTCCTTTGTATTCCGATATAGAATTTCGCATGGAAAACAAACTTTTAAACTATTATCTAGTATCCATTTTTCCATGCAATCGAGTTGTGTAATAAAATATTCACTTCCATTTTGTCGTTGCGAGATTAAATGAGTCACTGTATAGTTTCTTTTTCTGACAACTACTCTCACCCTCCCCCTTTCTAACCTTTACAATATTGCACTATCATAAATAACTCTTTCAAGTACGCAGTTACTAATCAATATTAAATAAACAATGTTAATGAAAAAGAAGCTTTTGTACAAATATGTTATTAACTCTGCAGGTTAACAACGATTGCATCGACTTTTGCGAAAAAACCAAATTTCAAGTCTTTGTAATAACCATACTGTATTTAAGCAAAGAGACAAAAACATTTATCACTTAGATTAAATATTCATTATGTTTCAACAGTTTGCAAAAAGGTTGATTCACGAGTCAATATAAGCAGTCGTCACCATCAACGTTACTTGACTTATTTTCTTACTTTTCCGGGCTTTCCCCTTTATTTACTGTTTTTATATCGACTTACGATTAATCGATGAATAATACCACATACGGGGAAAAGACAATCGTAATTGGAAGCATTCTATTATTTCTTTGATAGCAGGTATTGTGTCAAGGTGTTTTGTGCAGTTTTTGGAAAAGAGTTTTAGTATAGTTTGTTACTTTTCCAACTTAGCCATTTTACGGAGTTCTTCAAAAAAGTTCCTTCAAATTTTGTGAAACTAAAAAGCAATAATATGAACATAAATGTATCATCCATTAGATTTTTCAAAGGAAATTTGGTTCAAAGAACTAATTGAATGCATTATGAGATGAAAATGTGTATTTGCTTCGACATTATACTAGTAACTGCTTGCTGAATTAAGATACTAAGTTGTGGTTAAAGAAATTGCAAACTCTTTATTGCATTGATTAATTGACAAAATTGTCAAAACAGCTATTCTGCAATAAATACATATTGAAAAAATTGCTATACTTCAACAAAAACGTTGAAACAAAAAGCTTCTTTCTTTAAAGTTTTACAGAAGAGAAAATAGTGAATCATCATGACTTGTGTTCAAGGAACATCAAAAACTGCTAAGGATTTGAACCCAAAAAGAGATTTAAAGAACAACGGAAGCAGATGGATCGTCTGTAATTACATGCGAAAGTGCTCCACAGAAAGCTCTTCCAGAACATATGTCATTGAATCACCAGGTCCTGCAATGGAAATTCTTTGGTACACGGGTGTAAACTTTCAAGCACATACAAAGAGATCGAGCTTGGAAAAAATATTTCGTTATTTAGTTTGCATATTCTATGCGGCAGGCCTGATATATTCATTTCTTATCAGAATGCGAGCTTTTGTAATATCTGATAGAGGTACAATGATAATAACAGAGCTGCTCGCTTTCATTTGTTCTGTCCTGTTGTTGATTTCTGTAAATGTTAAAAAACACGAAATTGCAGGCATTAGCGAAACTGTTACAAACCTCCAGAATATTTTCAAGGACTGTAACAAATTCAGCCTGAAGAAATCGAAGTGTATCCACATTTTGTGTTTGCTTACAATGAGCCTCCCGATGATATCTGGTGCCATTTCCATGTTGGTGTCGAAGATAAATGGTGAAAAAGTTGATAGTTACTTACTATTCTTAACGGTAGGATTTGATTTGAAGATTGGGTTTTATTACAAATACATATTACTCTTTGTCCTCCGATCTTTTGACCTGACTGTTTGTTTCGTCCCATCCGAAGTCACGTGCTTGCTTTTTGCAACTCTCTGTTACAACACCAACGTCTGTTTAAGGGAATCAAAGCAACAGATGAAGAACCAAAAAAGTGAGCACATCTTCGCCGCAGGTTCGTCAGTGATGTGCTACAAGCGAATAGTGAAAACTGTTCTCGAATTGGAGAAAGCAATTTCCATGCCGATGTTTTTCGCAATGGCTTTTCTCTTGTGCATGTTGTTCGCTCTCATGAGCAACACCGTCAACATTACCAGAGAACACTCATCGATGACGAGTCTGGCAGTAGTTCTTTGTGCATTAATGACTACCGGGTTCTATGCCATATTCTTGATTTTCCGTGCGTCATTTGTGGAGGAAACGCACAAAGTTCTCGTCAGAACTTTAACTGACTTACCAGAGGATGGTCTGGATTCATCTCAGGCTGAGGAGCTACTTCAGATGATGAAGATCATAGCTTTCCAAGACAATATTCAACTGACTGCATGGGGCATGTTTCCAATAAGAAGAGGCTTCTTTTTGACAATTGTCGGGACTCTAGCTACTTATGGTGTTTTGTTAGTTCAATTCACTTAAAGGAGCACTCGTCGCTGATTCATCTGAGAGTAGTTCTTTTTAGAGCAGTTCCTCTCCTGAGAGTAGCTGCATTTTTGTCAACAACTACCGTAGAATATTTATTTTCCGTGAGGTTACTTGTCGAACCGAACTTTCTCAAAATTATTTCATATTCTCATTAGTCTTCGGAATTGTTTCAGACATTGATGATCAGAATTCTTAGATTTTATAGATGACTTTCCTAGACAATATTCAGTCAAATAGATCTAGCATTTCCAAAGAGGATTCGATTTTCCCTAATGCTTTGATTTTATCTGTATGTGGTGCTTCATTAAAACAGTTCAAATCAAAAGAATTCAACAACAGTTGCTATAACGATGATTTGTTTCAAAATCAAGCTACCTTCAGTGAAATTATACTGCTTTTTGTTTTTATACCTTTGCTGAAGAAACATACAAGGTAAATTCTTGAAGTACAAAAACAAATTGTGGTTTTTCTTCGACAATAACATTTGCTTTTAATAACAAAAACGCTACTGGTTTCCAGGACTGCTTTATAAAATTCTTAGACATTGTTTTCTAAAGAATAGGTTACTTTTTGGTAATTATTTTTTAATGTGGATTTTTGACAAAATCCACATTAAAAAGCTTTCAACATCGAAGAACGGTTTAACTCGCATGAATGTAATATTCTTGTGTTTTAACAACTTCAGCCCAGAGATTAGTCAAAACATTTACAAAAATTTTCACTGGACCCTTGAAAGATAATATGGTTCTTGCTAGCTGGAAAAAGAGTATTGTTAGTTGAAGCAATATATTGTTAATAAATGAAAGTTGATGCTAGTTATTACAACTGCATTTATTATCTTTGCTTCGTGCTATAGAAGCAATTTCGATGCTATCTTCTTTGCATAATCTCTGGAAAAATCATGCAACATTTTTCCGTAGATTATCTCTCGATTATCTACATCACACTTAAATCCTTGAATTTTTTATATTCTACTGTGTACATCACATCACACACTCCGGGGTTCCCCGTACCTACCACAACTCGTGGTTTGACCGAAATAGGGCCCTGAAGAGCGGTCTATTCTTTTTGAACCAGACCAATGGCCGAGTAAAAATCCTTGGCCCAGCAGAAGCCAGCTTTTGAAAGAGTTTAAATGTGTGTAAAGAAATTTTGAATTTTGCATTTTGGCTTCGTTCTTTCTTTTTGTAATACCTTCCTTTCAGAAAAGATATTTCTCTGCTATTAGAATCTTTTCACGTCTGTCACACCGCTCCGTAACTCCTCGAGAACATGTTGAGCATGACCCTCAATAACATTCAATCGAGTTTCGATAACTCAAAGCTTTATAAACTCAAATATACCTTCATTTCAAAGTTTTCCTTTAGTCCCAAATTCTTGAAAGGACGGTAGGAACTGCTTGTAACTCGAACTATCAATAACTCTAAGATTTAGCCGGTCCCTTGGGACTATGAGCTATTGAGACTTGACTGTATTTAAGATGTTAATTTGCATCTTTAGAAAGTGTATTTTGTCTTTTAGAATTTAAGTAAAACTTTAAGTTAATTATTTAGATATAAGTTTATTAATTTATTTTTTAAAGTGAACATGTTTAGAATAATTTTAAATAATAATGATAATACATCGGTCATTTCAGCGAAAATGGTACAAATCAGTCCCGATACTTCAGCATTTTGGGAATTAATTTTAATGTTTACCACCAATTAATTATATTTTTTTGATTTGTTCTCCATCTTATTGTGTGTAACCAAGTATTACTTATTTGGGCATAAGCCATTTATAAAGGACCCCCCCCCCCCAAAAAAAAAAAAAAAATTCTTTGGCAAAAGAAGGAAAAAATGATCTGCCCCAGCTTCAAATTGCTAGGACTTAAAATACAATTTAAGATTAAGCTGAAATGCAACAACAAAATCATTTGCAATGCACAGCACAAAAAATGCTTCTGACACCCTTTCTGCTGATTTTTATGTATGTAAACAAAAGAATCTTGGAAAAACACCTATTTATCTTTGTTCCTAGATTTTTTTTTGTTTCAAACTGTCTACTCTGTTACAAGCCTTTCAGAAATAAAATAAGCAATCGCATTCAATGTGATATTTTTTTTTATAAGTACAAGTAATGTATCTGCTTTGATTACTTTGATACATTGAATTATATAATCAGTAACTAAGATAAGCCTAAAATTCTTTGCTGATGATAGTTAATTTGCACTGTGGGATGTCCATTCTGTTACAGTCGCATTAATAGTGCAAAAAATATTTTTCTTGAAATTGCAGACAGAATTAGTTTTAGGATGCTTAGTTCATTTTATACTTGTTCTGTAATTAACTTTTCTTTACGATTAGAAATATATTTTTCAAACCTCATTTGTCTCCTCTGTTACACAAAGTGGTCGAACTATTCAAAACCCTTAATGAATGACTCATATATACAAGCCATTTACACTTTATTATGCACAAATAAACAGAGAATAATTTTTAAAACAATGATTAGTTGGCGAAAATTACTTCATTTGATAAACTTAACTCGACAATTTCAGACATGATTTGTACCATTTTGGCTGGAATAACCCATAAATATAACATTTGCATCTCGGAATGTATCTTTATTTTTTCAAAATGAAGTTGAATTTCGAGGTGATCGTTTAAGAATTAGTTTATTAATTTGTTTTTAAAAAAGTGAATATGTTTAGCATGACCCTTAATGTATTTAAAATGATAATTTGCCACTTTTAAGAATGTGTGTCTTAATTTTTTGGAACTAAAGTAAAATTTCAAGTTGATTATTTAAGTAAAGTTTACTCATTTGTTTTTTAAAAAGTGAACAACTTTAGCATACGTCTTAAAAATATATTTAAACTGCTGATTTGAATCTTCAGAAAACATGTTCCTTTGTTTTTTGGAGTTATATAAAATTTTTAACTGATTATTTGAGCATAACTTTATTATTATTATTATTATTTAACACACTGGTCCTGTAGCAAATGCACCGAGCTGTGGGTGCATTTGCTACAGTTCTGCCTCAGCCCTGTCTTACTGGGCGGTAACTCATTGCACAACACTGGTCCTGTTTTAATATTTTCTTCTTTAACTTGTATGTTAGAAAAATTACACGCATATTATTCTTTAAAAAAAAGAATTTCAAAGCAAAATTTTGCTTTATATTATTGCAAAATTAGAAATAAGAAAATGTGTTACTTTGTAATGAAGTTTAAATTCATAAAATTCTAATAAAATATGTATCAATTTGAAAAAAAAAAAAAAACGTTTATCTGAGCTTAGTTTTTTTTTCCTTTTTTCTTTCTTTGTTTCTTTCTTTTTTAAAAAATATTGGTGAAATATTTAATAACTGTATCATTTACGTAGAAACCTATTGAAATGATATTGAAACAGAAAAGCTTTAAAATTTAAACTAAGAATAATTAAAAGTTTAAACTTTGAGTATATACAGAAATATTTAATTCAATCTTTGAAAGTTTCGTCTATTTTGATAAAAATACATAATTTAGAAAGAAATCACAATATGCTAGTGTTTCATTTCATATGTAGCGCTACTCCTGTACAAATAAAATAGAGGCTTGAAAAAATTAATTAAAATGTATTTAACATGTTCTTAAAGAAATTATGCGAGAAACAACTTTGATTTATTGTTTTGAAGCTGCATTACATAAAAATAAGCGAACATGCAATGTAATTGTAATGCCGGATATCCGCAGGATATCCGGCCGGATATCTGGTATCCGGCGTGTGATGAGCCACCGGATATCCGATATCCGGTATCCGGCAAAATCACTATCCGGTCCATCCCTAATTATGAGCTAGTTCTGCTGTAGTTATAAAAGTTTTGAAAGAATTGAAAACATTTATGTCTAAGCTAAAACAGCCAAAAATTAATATTTTGACGCCAATATTTTAAAAAGAGAAAAAAATAACACATAAACTATTCACTATGTTTACATTTTAAGTTTAAAGTATTTTTTTTCTCTGTTTACTTTTATTTTGAACCATTGATGACCTTATTGCGTGATTATCGCTTCGCAGTTCAACACAATCTATTGGAAGGAATTTCGTAACGAAACTTGATGAGCATACGTGTAAAAAAACACTGGTCTTTTGGACGTCGTAGTCGTAACTATCTTGAAAACAATATAGTTGCGGCTGTTTCACGAGGGGCCAAATTCAAGCAGTTTAAAAACTTTTAAATTGGCAAGGGTTATTCTCACGAAAATAATACAAATCATGTCTGAAACTTTTGGATTTTAAGTGTCAACTTCAGTCTGCCAGTAATCATGTATTTTAATTCTCCATGTGTTTGTGTACAATAAATTATCAATATTTTGAGAATAAGTAATTTATGAAGAGTTTTTAAATATTTTGACAACTTCGTGTAACAGAGAGGACATAATTAGCTATCTTCATGAAAAGTAACAAAAGGTATGAGACGTTCCTTTAAAATTGAAGAGTAAAGTAAGATGTTTCAAAGTTTTATCGCAAAAAAATTGTAAATTACTGCAGAAACGTGTTTCAGCGTTGCAATTCATCTCTTTTGGTAAGTTTTTTTTTTTTTTTTTTTTTGATGAATTTTCTTTCTAAAGCACACATTTCGTTGCATTGAAAAAGAGGTTCCTTGTCATCCCGAAACACGTGTCTTAAGTAATTTACAAACTTTGGAGGAAAAAAGGTTGAAACATCTTATTTTACCAAGATTTGCTTGTAGACTGCAGAGTTCAAAGTGACTTATTAAACTCAGAAGTTATACAACTTACACTTCGTTGAAATGCTGCCCAATTCAATTCAATTGTTGATTTTATTTTATTAATGGTCGTAACGATGTAGACAATTTGAATCAGAAAAAATTGAGACATAAATGAAAGTGCATTTTCTGCGGGGAACTTTTCTCTTTTTAAAAGACTGTTTCTCTTCTTACTTCTTCTGTCATCAATTTCACACTTTGCTTATAGTTGCCGGGTGAAATTCAGCCCGGCGAAATGTACAACACTTCAGCTTTCATCGGCGCAGAGCTCTTGAAGTCTTATGAACGTAACGAATATGTGTCTTCACTAGACCTGTGGTCAAAGCGCTTGCGCTCTGTACGCGGTTCAGGTTCGATACTATCGTGAGTGATTAAAATAACTTACGAATTTGTGTAAAATTGATTGGTAGTGGGAAAGGATGGACACGACAAACATTAAATAAAAGAATACAATCGTCGCTCTATATAACGACCATCTCCATCCCACAGAAAAAGGTCTTAAAACGAGTGATCGTAAAAGAGGTAGATTTTTTTTTAAATACAGATGCATCATGCATGTTCATAACTTTCATTAAAATTAGGGATGGACCGGATAGTGATTTTGCCGGATACCGGATATCGAATATCCGGAATTGTGCAATTACATTGCATGTTCGCTTATTTTTATGTAATGCAGCTTCAAAACAATAAATCAAAGTTGTTTCTCGCATCATTTCTTTAAGAACATGTTAAATACATTCAAATTAATTTTTAAAGCCTCTATTTTATTGTACAGGAGTAGCGCTACATATGAAATGAAACACTAGCATATTGTGATTTTTTTCTAAATTATGTATTTTCATCAAAGGAGACAAAACTTTAAAAGATAGAATTAAATATTTCTGTATGTACTCAAAAGTTTAAACTTTTAATTATTCTTAGTTTAAATTTTAAAGCTTTTCTGTTTCTATATCATTTCAATAAGTTTCTACGTAAATGATACAGTTATTAAATATTTCACCAATATTATATACACGATAATTGATTTGCAAAAAAGAAAGAAAGAAACATAAAAGAAAAAAAACTGAGCTCAGATAAACGTTTTTTTTTTTTCAAATTAATACATATTTTATTAGAATTTTATGAATTTAAACTTCATTACAAAGTAACACATTATCTTATTTCTAATTTTGCAATAATATAAAGCAAAATTTTAGTTTGATTTTTTTACGAATAATATGCATGTAATTTTTCTAACATACAAGTTAAAGAAGAAAATATTAAAACAAGACCAGTGTGTTAAATAATAATAACAAACTTATACTCAAATAATCAATTACAAATTTAATATAACTCCAAAAAACAAAGGTACATATTTTGTGAAGATTCAAATCAGCAGCTTAACTATATTTTTAAGAATTATGCTAAAGTTGTTCACTTTTTAAAAAACAAATGAGTAAACTTTACTTAAATAATCAACTTGAAATTTTACTTTAGTTCCAAAAAATTAAGATACACATTCTTAAAAGTAGCAAATTATCATTTTAAATACATTAAGAGTCATGCTAAACACATTCCCTTTTTAAAAAAAATTAATTAACTAATTCTCAAACAATCACCTCGAAATTCAACTTTATTTGAAAAAATAAAGATACATTCTTTGATGCAAATTTTATATTTATGGTTTATTCCAGCAAAATGTTACAAATCATGTCTGAAATTGTCGAGTTAAGTTTATCAAATGAAGTAATTTTCGCCAACTAATCGTTGTTTTAAAAATTGTTCTCTGTTTATTTGTGCATAATAAAGTGTAAATGGCTTGAATATGAGTCATTCATTAAGGGTTTTGAATAGTTTGACCGCTTTGTGTAACAGGAGACAAATGAGGTTTGAAAAATATATTTCTAATCGTAAAGAAAAGTTAATTACAGAATAAGTATAAAATGAACTAAACACCCTGAAACTAATTCTGTCTGCAATTTCAAGAAAAAATATTTTTTGCACCATTAATGCGACTGGGCAATTCCATGCAAGTGTAGAAAAGCTTTGGAAAAATCAAATTACAGCAATGCGTCTGTTTTACACATTTTTTGGTTTAAAAATGTTAGAAGTTTATTATTCATACTAATTTTTTGTCAAGAATGTAGTATTTTTAGTTTTGGCAGCACTTTGAAGTTGGAAATGGAATATTTAACTTTTGGCAAAGCAAATGGTCAATCTTTCAACGTTGGTAAGTTTCAATTTTTTTTCTTTAGATAACTGTTTCAAAGGAAGAATATTGATTATTACACTTTAATTCAATATTGTGAATTGCTAAAACGAGTGTTTTCACGTAAATTAAGTGATTTATGTTAACTTCAAAAATGCACTGTTCTATGTAACGTAAGTTACCAAAGACATGTTAAAGTTCATGATGTGCATAAAGAAAGGGCAATGCAATGTTAACAATGCTATATTTTCTATTTTATAAGTGTGTGTTAAGCAAATAGTTAAAGTTTTTTTTTAAATATTGTCTATTTAATTTTTTGTGCTACAATCAAAACGTGTAACGTAAGTTACCAACATAAGCAGGTAATGTAAGTTACCCAAGTAGAACTTAAATACTTGTGTTTATAAAGAAAGTAAATTGTGAAATAAACCTATGTGGTAAGTAGGAGTAATTTATGCAAGAATTCTTTTGAATTTGTACTGTATTTATTTAATTTAAATTAATCATATTTCTTAAAATGTCTCTATTTATTAATAAGATTACAATACACCTTTATTATTAATTATATGTTTCTTTTTGGCTTTTGAGATATTAATTCTCTCTAAACAATATCACTGCATTCAGAATATTTAGGAGTAATGTACTATAAAGTATTCAAAAATGACTTCTGTTATGATTTAAAGTTATCAAATATGTTTTAGAAGTAACAAATACAAAAATATTTTATCTCTTACAGGTGAAATACATTTTATTCTGCATTAAAATGCCACTAAACTCTGCAGAAAAGATGCTCTGTAGAAGGGGTATGAGAAAAGTCATGTGAATATTACAGATTTGTAAATAAAAATCACTCTTTATGGTATTGAAATATGTTAGAAAAAGCAAAATTTATCAAAAATACTTTCTGAAGATCCGCACATTGACAATGACTATTTAAGAACTAGAAATTAACAAACTGCGGGGTTTCGTTTAGTTAAGTATTTTAAGGAACAAGAAGAAAAAACAGAGATAAAAGCTGATGAATGGTGTGTGGTAAAGTACGAAAATACATTGTATCCTTGAGTTGTGACGATTATTGAAGAAAACGAGTTTAAAATATAAGTAATGGCTGCTGTTGGAACCAATTAGAAATGGCCAGTAACGACACATGAAATTTATAATAAGAAAGAAAGAATGATTTGAAAAATTGAATTACCTGAATTTGTTAATAGCAACAGCCAGTATAGATTTAAGTCTTGTGTTATGTAATATTTTTTATTTTGCATTGAGTTTGGGATTAAATTTCTGTAAATTTAATTCATAATTGTTAATTTTCAATATTTCGATCTAAACTAAGCTGTAATTTTCATTCATTAATTTTTGTAATAAAGATATGCTTGTAAGTATATTTTGTAACGTAAGTTACTGTAACGTAAGTTACCCAATTAAAAATTCCCATAATTTTCAATTTTAGAAATAAATTTTTAAATTAATGAAAATATATTCCTAAGCATTATAAGGAACTGATAAATTATGCTTCGAACAATAAAACAGCCGTAATAGAGCAGAAATTTGCCTCAGAACCAATTTTCATATTATGTCATTCCCTTTTTGTGTAATGCAAGTTACTGCCTTATCTTTGACTGCTAGATTTTGTAAAATTTAGATGTATCGAATATTTTTGCATTTTAATTTTGCTTTCAACTGTCATTTTCATAGACTGCTTTCATACAAGATTTGTACAACAAAATTTGTCTGTACTGAGGTGCTAAATGCATAAGAGTTGGTCGAAATGTAACGTAAGTTACCGTGGAATTGCCCGACTGTAACAGAGTGGACATTCCACAGTGCAAATTAACTATCATTAGCAAAGAATTTTAGGCTTATCTTAGTTGCGGACTATATAATTCAATCAGTGGTCGGAAGTAGCGCGCTACAAGTAGCGAAACTACTGTAGTAGCTACATTTTTTTAGTAGTTTGTAGTGTAACGCACTACTTTTTTTTAAAAAAAAAAAGGTAGAGTAGTGAGTAGCGAGATGCAAAAAATAGTTTGTAGCGATTTCTGGAAACTACTTTTAAATTAAAAAAAAATAATAATAAATGAAAAAAATAATAATAAAAAAACAGAGAATGAAAGGAAAAAAACAAGGTTTAATTAATTCCGAGTGGTGCAAATCTTGTACGAGTACAGCAGGGGACACAATGCGAAATAAGAATCATAAAAATATGAGCTGATCCTTAGATTTGATGAAATACATTCTATATGTTTGATGTCATTGGTTTATTTGGTATCATAATTTTTATATTCCTTCAAATAATTTTCACGTTCCTAAATATTCCCTGGCAAGAAATTAAAAAAAAATGAAGGTTGAATTCTTTCAATCATTTAAACTTTGAACCCCTTCTTGTGACGAATATTCGTAAAAATTGCAAAAAAAAAGTCTAAAAAGGACAAATTTTAGCAAAAAAAAAAAGGAACAAAAAGGAAAAGTATCAAATAAATTAAAAGACAATTCTTAGTTATATTACATATTCAAATGAGTTAATTTATTAATGTAAACCACTTTTCCAATGTTTTCGGTCAATCCTCAAACGGTATATGCTTTTTATTTATTTATTCTTTAAGAAGTAGCGACTACAATTCAAAAGTAGTTTGTAGTCGCTACATTTAAAAAAAGTAGTTGTAGTTGTAATTTACATTTATAACAAAGTAGTTGTAGTTGTAGTTCGCTACAAAAGAAATGTAGTTTTTCCAACCACTGAATTCAATGTATCTAAGCAATCACAGCAGATACATAACTTGTACTTCTTTAAAAAAAAATATCACATTGAATGCTATTGCTTACTTTATTTCTGAAAGGCTTGTAACAGAGTGGACAGTTTGAAACATAAAAAATCTAGGAACAAAGATAAATAAGTGTTTTTCCAAGATTTGTTTGTTTACATACATAAAAGTCAACAGAAAGGGTGTCAGAAGCATTTTTTGTGCTGTGCATTGCAAATGATTTTGTTGTTGCATTTCAGCTTAATCTTAAATTGCATTTTAAGTCCTAGCAATTTGAAGCTGGGGCAGATCATGTTTTCCTTCTTTTGCCAAAGAATTTTTTTTTTTTTTTTTTTTTGAGTCCTTTATAAATGACTTATGCCTAAATAAGTAATACTTGGTTACACACAATTAGATGGAGAACAAGTAAAAAAATACAATTAAGTGGTGGTAAATATTAAAATTAATTACCAAAATTCTGAAGTATCGGGACTGATTTGTACCATTTTCGCTGAAATGACCGATATATTATTATTATTATTTTAAATTATTCTAAACATGTTCACTTTAAAAAATAAATTAATAAACTTATATCTAAATAATTGACTTAAAGTTTTACTTAAATTCCAAAAAACAAACTATACTTTCTAAAGATGCAAATTAACATCTTAAATACAGTCGAGTCTAAATAGCTCATAGTCCCAAGAGATCGGCTAAAAGCTTAGTTATTAATAGTTCGAGTTACAAGCAGTTCCTACCGTCTCTTCAAGAATTTGGGACCAAATGAAAACTTTGAAATAAAGTTATGTTTGAGTTTATAAAGCTTCGAGTTATCGAGACTCGATTGAATGTTATTGAGGGTCATGCTCAACATGTTCTCGAGGAGTTATGGAGCGGCGTGACAGACGTGAACAAATTCTAATAGCACAGAAATATCTTTTCTGAAAGAAAGGGATTACAAAAAGAAAAAACTAAACAAAATGCGAGATTCAAAATTTCTTTACACACATTTAAACTCTCTTTCAATAATAAAAAAAAAAAGAGCATGGCTAAGTTGCGAGGATTCATGGGGACAGATGTTTACATTATTTGGAAGAGCACTTTCGCCAATGTTAGATAGGTTATTTATTGTATGTTATTTTCAATTATAATAAAGCAATAATAGTGGCAAAGTAAAAAAATATTTAATTACAACATCATTATGTGTTAACAGATCGCAATTTTTGTTAGAAGTACAAAAGCTAAAAATAAAAGAATTCAATAAATAAAATAATTTGAGAATTTATATTAAAAGCTACTGCGATTAATTTTTATGAACTAATGATTTGATCGTGAGTTTTTTTAAACCTTTTGCTGCACATTAATCCTTGTAGGTTTGTAGCTTTTTCTTTCTAAATATTTTAACTAAAATATTTTTGAAAAGCTGAAGACAAACATACTTTATCTGGAAATTGTGAAAAATCAAATGTGTAGAATGCTTCCATGTCCAGTACAAAGTCGGAGGAATAACATATAATTTTTGTTTTAGAAGCAAAAATTGGTAAAAAGGAAAGATGAAAAGTAATTACATCATCTAAAAGGTTTATGAAACAATGAAATTTTTAACTGGGATTTTTGTAAAAAAGAAAATGTTCAATTAGGTCCTCACATCATAACGGATAACATTCACATCAATTCCAGATATCTCCCACATCAATATCGGATACTTTGCCGGATACCCTGCAAAAATCTTCCGGATATCCGTATCCGGGGCGGTCAGCCGGATCGGATATCCGCAAGTATCGGATACTTAAAATATCAGCCGGATAGGCCGGATAACGGATAGTTACCAGATATCAGGTCCATCCCTAATTAAAATTATCGATTTTTAAAGATTTTAACTAAAATTATATTAGTGCAAAATACTATGAAAAATATTAAACACATTTTAAACTATAAATTTAGAGAAGATTTATTGCAAATTCATTATTTCATGAACAAAAAAAGTTTGGCTTTTTGCAAACATAATTTTTTTTTCTTCCTTCAAATATAATATTGCTATAATTAGTATTCTGTAAAAAAATTTAATTTAGCTGGTATTTTATCTTATTGCATTTCAGCACAATTTCAAACCACATTTTAAGTCCACATTTTTTGAAGCTGTGACAACTAATGTTCTCCTTCTTGCTCCAAAACAAAATATTTTCAAACCTTTCATAAACTTATGCACAAACTATTAATACTTGAAGAACTGGATCAATATATTTGCGCTTGAAAAGTTAAAAAAAAATAATAATAATAAAATAAAGTGAAATCAAACAACTTCTTGTTCCAGAACAAAATATTTTTAAGCCTTTCATAAACTACTTATGCACAAACTATTAATACTTGAAGAACTGAATCAATATATTTGTGCTCGAAAGGTAAAAATAATACTAAAATAAAATAAAATAAAACAGCTTAAATATAGGCACAATATTTCTGGAAACCTCACACACGTGTATGTCTGCATCCATAAGCTCCCTTCTTTTGCACTGAAAAGGGGATTCCTTGTGATCAAGAAACACGTGAAAGCAATTTCCTGCATATTTCTTCCCATTTACACCGTTTTATTTTCTTTTGCATTGATACTTGACAATGCGCAATTTATTGGAGCATTAATAAAAACATATATGATTTACTAATGGTACTGGTCCTCTTTTTCGTGAGGATAGCCTATCACATTTTACTAATATATGTTGAAACTTTCAAAACTCCATAAATGGGCAATATTCATGACGGTTTTTGTAGAATGTTTAGAAGTTGGTACAGTAGCCCCTCGTTATATCGCTCATTCGGATATAACGCTCTTTTCTTTTGTCTCCCCCCCCCCCTCCAAAAAAAAAACTTTTAGTTCGAAACCATTTTTGAGAAAATATGTAAAGTGCTCAGAAAAGGTCTCTTTCTCATTTATTTTGTCATCAATGAACAAAACGAAGGTTCTTCTATTCTTCTGAATTCGCTGAAAAGAAGCAACAAATTCCTGTCACCCAAACATCCCGGCAGACGACTTTGGATTCTTATTTCACCAAAACAATAGGTTAATTTTATGTCTGTATACATATTTTTAAGACCTGCACATTGTAACAACAACTGCGGGAAATTATATTTTTTTGTTACTTTTGACTGAAAAAAAAATGTAATGTTCAAAGAAATGCATTTTTATGTATGTGCACGTATAATTTACTTGCATGCTGGATAGAAAACTATTTTAATGACCTCGGTTATATCGCGCTTTTTTCATGTCCCCCGAAAAGAGCGATATAACGAGGGGTTACTGTACTAATCAATTTTTTACACTCGAGGAAACTCAAGACTTTTTAGAATTGTTATACTTTCTATGAAAAACATTATTTTAGTTACTTTTCAAAAATGACTTGGATGTCCAAACAATAATTAAAATTTGATGGTAGTTCTATGAGTATCAAAATGCTAACTGTGATATGCTTTTCAGTACAAGCGCCACATAATATTTTCAGAACTGGGAAGCAATATTTTGCTCCATAAAAAATAAAATAAATTTTAAAAAACGATTGTGTTGTATCGAACAATTAGTACAATAACAAAACAATGCAATTTAAAACAATGATTATTTCAAGCAATAAATGCACACATAACACACACATACTACATTTATTTTTTTACACATGTGAAATTGTATGATAAAATATTTTTAAAAGAAAGCCTTTCATGTAATTTTCTTCACTTTGAAAAAATTAAAAATATTCATGTCATATTATTAAACGTTTAACTCTAGCAAGTATTGGTCCAATACAAAATTAAATATATGTTATAGTTTCAATATTTGTTTTTTAATGAAACTTTTACTAACATAAAGAATATTTTAAGCTAATTAATATGCAAAAGCTTTTACCCATAATTCTGCAGTTCGTTTTAAAATGTTTCGTACATTAAATGTTGGGGGGGAGGGGGGATTGTTACTTTTCCTGAGGTTTAAATTTAATCTAATGAGAAAAAACACTGTACCTTTTTTTTCCGCCAGCTTGGACAGTTGGTAACCCAAAATGAATTTTACTAAATCGATTAGTTTAAGGAGCGCTGTACTTTTTTCCTATTTGAACAATTAAGACTCCGTAAGATATCATTACTCCCATAGTAGTCAAAATAAAACTACGATTAATATTAAACATTTTCCAACCCGTGAACGATATTTGGGACCCGTTAAGAACAGAAGCTAGTATGAGATATGAGCTGCTGATATTGTTACTGAAAATGCTGATACTTTCCTGGTCATTAATCAGTCTTTCTGCCAACTTGTGCAGCGATCTCTTCACATCCTCAGAAACTTCAGTAACCTTTGATGCTGTCAATGTCACAACTAAAAATGCAACGGTCGTCAATAGGAAAACAATCAAATTGTGGAGTCCAGTTGTTATACTGTACGGTTCCGTGTCTTTGGAAATCAAAACGGTCAACGTATAGAACTGTCCACTGACCATTAACCCGTACATTAGTAGGACACAAGGGGAAAGGACTTCGTCAATCTCAGCAACAGTTCCGCTGATGCGATTGTAAAACTTAAGGTAAAAGGAAATCATTTGGATATCAAACTTTCCAGATTCGTTCTGATACTTAACTTGCTCATTTAGTGCGATGATAATACGCTTAGCTACTGTAAAAACTGTGCAACAGAATATGAGTATCATAACTGATATGCCATAAGCAAAGTACATTTTAACAGGAACAAGTACTAGGAACATGTGGTACATCCATTTCTGATGTTTCCTTTCGGTATCATTCAATTTAATGAGGAACTGTATGGAATGCTCACCTTTCGCTTGTTCCACTTGAATTCGATGGCCTTCTAAAGTAGATGCCATCGCGGTGAGGAGTAACGTGGTGAAGCAACTTAAAAGGATAAAAGTTTTCAAGGACTGATGGCTTTTCCTCCAGGTTATTTCCCCATACAGCTGGATGAGGTTCTTGGCCATGGGAGCGATGTGTCTTCTGGACGCGAACATCACGAACCTCACCAATATCGCCAGAAATATCGTCAAGCTGGTCGAGAAATGTAGCGTGACCGAACTGTATCGTCGCTGCCAGAAGAATATGTTGACGAACATGACGAAAATGGCTGCTAGATTAATGACGGCCTCAAAGAGTTTTGCTAAAATTTTGAAGCGTTGTTTTCCCTCGTTAAGGGGTGGGAACACGAGTCCAGCTATGAAAAGAATTTTGAAAAGTAAGTTGAAATCGTCAGAAATATCACTGGTCTTCGTGAGATAGATGTTAACTGTATCGGCTTCGCGAACGCGAACCATTCTACGTCTGTTCGTCATTTCGTTGACCTTCGAAGGAAAATATTTCTTTAAAACATTTTTCATACAGCGATTCTGTCTTGAAACGTTTGAACACTTCTTTAGACTTGATTTTCCGTGCTTAGTTGGTATCTTGTTTTATCATTCATTTCTTTGATGCAATAAATGAAATACTGGGCAAATGTATTTCAAGACAATTGTCTGTATTACCACATGAAATTGATACAATAATAATATTACCTTCTGTATTGTTACGAAGAAGGACGATATGTCGTTTGAAATCTAGCTAAATTGACGGTTTGATAATGATTGTGCTTTTGTTGATTTCCAGGGGCAGAACAGTATTTATGCAAATTACTCGAAAAATATTGCGCTAGATGCACAAAAGGGCAAAATGTCAACTTTGTGAATAACACCACAAAAATAATCAACTTTTAGTGTTTTCAAACAGATTCATAAAGCAATATCTTTTGAAGTACAATAGTTTCATCAACAGAAAATAAAAACATAAAGTTTTTTAAATACATTTTAAAGGCTTAGAAAAGCAATGTCTTCATTCAATACACGACTTAAGAAAAACTATTTGCATATATTGACCAGAAAATATAATCATTGGTATTGAAATGTCTTGATTTTTTTAATTTGCACAAAGCACTTACTAATCAAAGTTCTTAGTTTCGATAAAAATTAGTACAAATAATTTTAAGCGTTTAGGAAGTTCTTTGCTTTTTTACCTTTATAAAAAGTTTTTAAACAATCTGAAAGTTACTAACGATAACTCTCAATTTTGATTGAATTTCTAATGCAAATGACTTACAAACTGCAAATGGTTTATTTCGTAAAATTTTCAACCCCTCCATTTCCAAGAAGCATTTATATACCTCTTCAAAATAGATTTAATATTGATTCATGTGTATTTCTTCCATGTATCCCGATGATCGAATCTTCTTTAGAACAAAAATGTGTCTCAGTTGGAGATTCATTCGTTGGAGAGTTCTACGAAACCATCGGGCGGTAAAGAAAAGAGAGCTAGAGATAAGTGGCACTTAAATTCCACGGGGGGCTCTTATGCAACTATGACACATCTATTCTTGAATATTTATTCATGTGTCTGCACGAAAAAGCATTTCAGAGGACAAAGACCTATTAATGTATTTTGTCGCAAATGGAACATAGGTTTGTCATTCAAAGCATTAAAAGAATTCACTAGAATTTCATTTGTTGTAAAGATTAACCTTCTCAAACTCTGACTATGAACATAATAATCACACCAAAAAGTAAAAAAAAAACTTCAAATTCTTGTTCATCAAGTATTTTATTTGTTTTACCAAATATAATTATTTTGTGCAACATTTGGTGTTTAGAAAGAAAATATTTACAACTAAAACATTATTTTAAGTGCCCAATCCGGTTGCATGGGTGCAACATTTTTACAAATATTTTTGCATTTTATTCCCAGAATTTTAAGCTTTGGCTTAATTTGTTTTTATTCGAATACAAAAAACCATTATGCATCATAATATGAAGAATCATCTTTCTACAAAAAAAATAGAACTTGAAAAATAAATATTTGCACGTATTACGGGCGTGACCACACGACACGCCTGCAGCACGTACAGATCATTATTTTTTAAACACTAGAAAACTGAAAATAAGTGTTATCAATAACTTTAGCTCACAAAATTCAAATATACCATTGCTGATTCATCGTATTCTACTTTTCCAGGTACAAATGTATTTAGTCAATTCGTAAAAGAAAACTTTTTAGAAACTTGATACTTCATATTATGATATAAAATGTTCCTTAAAGTGGTTAATACTTTCAATTTGGAGGACAAGAGAAGTTTTTTTAAGGATTTTTTTTTCTTGGTTAAACTGACTTTTAATGTAAATATGATTTAGAAGTTTTATAAAAAGGTAATCGTGAAGTTCGGCACCATGAAATACCGAACGAAAGGTTGAAAAACATCGGGGAACCTATGCCTAAAAGAGTATCTTTTGTGAGAAAATCTAGAGTCCGCTTGAAAAGACATTAAATGACTTTCGATTCAATTAGACAGTTTAATATCTTTTATTTTCGACTTTTTCATTACTTAAAGAACTCGGAACTGGTTTATTATTCCATTTTTCCCCAGGGAAACTAAACTGATTTCCGAATTCCCATGAACCTAACCTTTATTATTTTTTTTTTATTTTGAATGATTTTTTTTTTTAATAAATTTAAATAATTATTCTGCAATCCTTTATCGGATCTTACCTTTAAAAATATCAAGCATATTGACATTCAAAAATATTTGTTGAGTTGAAAAAATACGATAATTTTTCTTATTTTTATTCTAGCTAAAAAGTGAAATTTTTGTGCTAAAATGGGGGAGTATTTGGCAATTTTTTTCAAAATATAAGTCTCACAAATGTAGTTTTAGGCAATATTTGGTCCTTTAAAAGAGGGGTCTAACCGCCCTCTGAATCCGCGCCTGGTCATTCACTTCTCGTCCCCCCCCCCTCCCTCCTCCTAGTCACAAATTCTCACAATTTCATGAATCTAATCCCTATTCAAAACGTGACAATATTTGCGGACTAACCGAACAATAAATGCCCTGAATGACTAAAACCTCTTACAAGACTATCCCTTCTTCCTAAGTCTCAAAATCAATAGTCAACACATTTCTTGTGGGAAAAAAGTTATTTTTAACGAAGGTTGTTCACCTTTATGTTGATCGTTAAATTATACATGAAATTCAATAAGTGTAACGTAGGCTTTTACAGATTAGACAGGTTTATGTTTACTAATCTCAAACATTTTTATAGGTCACTGTAATAGGCAATCTAGAAAATGGAGAGTGAAATTCAACAAAACGTATCGATTACAAATGAAAGAGAAAACTAGTGACAAAAAGAAAAATCTGCATAAGCATAGTTTGCTTTTTAATAGAATTGAATTTTCGATAAAAGTAATTTTTTATCGATATACAAAAAATTATTAGTTTTTTTTTATTCATATATCCGTATATAAAGTAACATAACAACTGCTGGCGCCGTCTCATTCTCTACGTTAGATCTTTTCGAAGTAGAAGTGGAATTATTACTTATATGTATATAGACTTCATATTTTTTCCAATTTTCACAATTTCATATTTCTTTTCATCTTGAAGAGCTCTGGATTACGTTTAGTAACTTTTTATAAATCAGCACAGCTAAGAAATTAGAGTACAAGTACAAAATTTGAATCTGACGTCATGTGATTATTTGCTGTTTTAATTCAAATTTGTTAAGAAAATGATTATTTTATTTTTTGAATAATGTACGACAACTTTTCTAGAATTAAACATTGTAAAATTACTGAAGACTTTTAAATGGAAATACTTTAACTGAAAACACTTTTCAAAGAAAAACTTAGAATAATTATTCTTTGTATCAAGTTTATTGATTTGCAATTATTTTACTCTGAAGAGTAAACTAAACATTCCTAAGATCTTTAGTGATACATAAACATCTGATCATTTTGGAAAGTTTAAAGAATTATTAGAAAAAAGTTGATAGTAAAGAGTAAATATTAAAAAAAAAAATCACATATCAAAGCAAATGTTAATTGCAGACGAGCAAATGTAAGACATATCTATGATCTCGATTATATTCGGATCTTGGTTCAGGAGTCAATTACAGCAGAAAACAATATTTTTAATCTAATGAAAAGCAAGTAACATTTTTATCGAAATTATGACTATACAAAGCACTCAGATTATTTCAGTAAAAATGCAAAATTCTACAGCTAATCATAATCAAAAAATTAAGCCAGAAGCAAAAGGGACGCCACAATTTAAAAGTAACAAACGTAGGATTGGAAAATATCATTTCCTGCTGATGGCTTTCTCTTGTCTCGGTTTGCATTTCGAATCGAATTTCAGTAAGAAGAAAATTGTGCAAGCTTTGAATGTTTTTAACATCATACTTGCCATAATACATGTTTCAAACATCAGCTATAGTATCTTGATAAATTCAGAAAAGCTGCTCGATTCCATAATTTTATCTTCTACAGTATCAAATGTTTTAATGATCTTGTTAAAGATCTCCCTATTCATCAAAAGAAAAGAGATTTCAGAGTTCTTAACTGCTTTGCTTGCTACACAATTTGAGACAAACGTAAGAAGTAAGAAATGTTTCCATCGTTTTGCGTCACTCATTTGTTTTATCTATTTCTGCTTTCAAGTTGTTCAATACCTGTTAATTTACTCCAGTTTCTTCCATCAACAAGAAAGTTTTTTGAAAAGTTACTTGCAAACCATTTTCCCAATATTCCCCGTTCTTTCTATGCCATTTTTTTCACTAATAATTCTAGCTGTTGTCGATTTCCTAATATATTTAATTTTTATCCTCGTATCTTGCTATTTTATGTTCTTGTATACTATGCTTTGTTGGGAAATGTGCTACATTTTAAGAAACTTACTGAAGAAATTCAAAAGCACGAGAAATTTTATTGACTTTTCCGCTGCATTCAGTCGCGTGTGTGAACTAGTTTCAGCCATGGATCAATGCCTGTCGTTTCCTTTGTTTCTCAATCTTAGCTGTTGGGTGAATCTCATATTCCTTTCAATACACTGGATGATAAAAGAATCCTCAACAAACGATGTTCAATCCGTTCGAATTTACATGCTTCTAACTCTCTTCGAATCAACTGTAGCGTTCTTTTTCTCCACATTCCAAGCGGCGAACGTTCATAAAGAAATGCAAGTGGTAAGGTGGGAAATTCGGCAGATGCGACCTGATTTCAAAGATGACGCCTCAGTTTTGCATCAGATGTGGACAGTTGTTAATGTTGACGGCAATCCTAACAATAGTTTGACTGTTTGGGGTTCGTTTTGTATAACTAAAAATTTTATATTTTCAGCTTTTGGGGCCATTTTGACTTACGGTGTGTTGTTATCATCATTGACAAAGTGACTTCTAAGAAGCTTCAACAATACTAAATATTATATGAGACATTTCTTACTTGATGCGAAAGAAAAAATAATAAAAAGTATCTTATATTTCAGAGAGCGAAGATTTGTATCATATGTTTAGGATCTAATACATGTCGTATGCACTTGTAGTTTAAGTTTAATGTCTTTATGTTAATACATTTCTTGGTGCTGATTTAGATTTTACGATTAATGTTAGTTTATCTTGCAAACTATTTCTGTGATTTTTTTAAATCTTCGTTACAAAGGCACACGTTACTTTTAAAATTTTAAGTTTTGAATTGATAGTTCTGAGAAATATCGTGTGCTTGAGCACAGCCTGTTTATTAAAATCGAACTATGAAAGTAAGTGCATACTTGCGCAAAATCATCCATATAACTCAGAAAAATAGCTATTTGATTGTCTTAGATCTTTTACTCACTTTTGGCTAACTTATGGTTTCTAAGTGAAAGTGCTCTTAATTTCTATCCTGTCAAGTTTTTAAGTTACAAAGGATATCGCAATGACCAATTCATAAAATATTAGACACAATTGAAAAAATACATCACGAATAAAAAAGGATTTTAAAATAAACATTTTCATTAATTTGGCTCTTAAATTTTACGTACTTGGAAAAAAAATACCTTTTAGTGTTATTGAAGAAACACGGAACTATTAGATATTCCTCATTGGATGTTGGTCCTTTTTCCGTGACAATCGAGTGAAATAATTCATTTATAATTTAATTTCATCTGAAAACTCACACCTTTTCACAGTAAAAAAAGAAGTGGTTCTTGTAGCTTTGAAAAATATGTACAAAGCTTTAAAATTGTAGTATTGCTTCAAATGCAAAAATACAATTATTTATATTGTTACGACAAACAAATACATGTAGATAAGGGTTGGACAGCCTTTTTAGGAGAGTAGGCTACTCACTCATATAAATGATGAGGACTAGGGACTGATTCGGGGAGGGGAATGCTGCGACTGTGAGCAGCCTGCCCCCACCTCTTAATATAAGAAGGTCCCAACTTAATTGCACATTACCCAACTTAATGTTTAGGATTTTCTAAACCATTTCAATATTTTATAATTTTGCCACTAATTCTGAGATTACGCATCAAATTTGTTTAAACGTTTATTCTTAAATAAAATAAAGTGAACTACTAACTACTGTCCTGTTCTGATGATGATAAGTATAGAACTAAAGAATTCGATTCGTTTTATTCATCTCCTGCTGGGGGGAGGGGAATAGGTCACTGATAATAATGAATGGGACACCATTTAAAGTAAGACAAATATTTATAAAATAACTAATTTATTTACTATATGGTGAATACTGACATGAATAAGTAGCGGAAGATGTGAATAGACATGAAAAAGTAACGGTGTTAATAACTTCATGTGAACGAAAACAAATATCACATATGCAAAACTTCGTAAATAATATCAAACGACTTTACTCTTCTGGAAATTTATTCAACTACCTAGACGATAAATGAAATCAATTAGGTATCCACACTTAAATACAATTTACTGTACGGTAGTGCATAAAAGATAAAATAACTTATAGCACTTCCATACCGAAACTTACCCAGAAAGTACATTTTAGAATTAATTTTTAGTGATCTATTAGTTTAAAATCAGTATTATTACTAAAAAAGCAAAAACATGTGACTTGACGCACTTGTATTAAAACACGTGGCTTGAAACAATTAGATTATATAACTTTCTCTGATCAATTGTTCAAGAACATGGAATTACCTGTATAAGTAGATTATTTAAAAATATCAGCTATTGCTTTAAAATAAACATAACTTCTGTGAGTAGTTTGGAAAAAACGACTTCAATAATGACTTAATGACTTGCATCTTAAAAAACTATTCAAACATAACTTTTTAACTCTCACTGTCGCGTTTTGGATATTTTTAATATGTCTTTTAATAATTTCAAGGCTATTTGTTTTAATATTTAAAATGTGTAATTTGTTTTAATTCGTTTGTTGTCTTTTAAAATTTTAACTCCTTGTCGTGTTTCAGATATTTTTAACATACCTTTAATTATTTTAAGTCTATATGTTTCAATATTTTGAATGTATGAATTGTTTTAATTCTTCTTGTTATACTTGCCACTGTAATTGGATTTGTCTGTAGTGCGCAATACTTTAAATAAATAAATAAATAAATAAATAAAAACAACTTATTAAAAAAAAAATAATTTATGTATGTAGAGGAGAGAAAAGCATGTCCCGTTCATGCCTTGTGTCCCTTTCAACTCCAAAAATTCTTTTATTACATAATTGTGCTTAAAAAAATAAATAAGTAAATGATAGAGTTGTAATCAAATGAAAATGCATAAAGATTCAATCAAATCATGTAACATGATAACACTCACCAGGAAAGTACGCGATCATGCAATAATGATTTTTTTTTAAAGAAAAAAAAAGTACCAATCAAAAAAGCATTGTAAAACATGTTTCTGGACGCACGCGTTTTTGCCCTCGCGCCCCCGTTATCGAAATATAAGGTCCTAAAGTCAGCTAATTTTTTTTAAAAAATCGCCAATTTTAGCGAGTCATAATGAAACTGGAAGCTGCGTTGCGATTGCTTTATTTGCGTCCAACGGGAAACTTGATTCCCATTTTTGGTCATATGCAAAGCTTTCGAAAGAAGGCTTTACAATAATCTTTTACTTTACCTGTGCGACTTAAAGCAAAAAGCTACTATCAAGCCTACGATATGGAAAACAGAGAGCTTTTTAAAGAGGAAAAACAATTTTAAACAACACATCAAAATTAAATTTTATCGTACTATTTGCGATTAAAGCAGGTCCCTTGTTTAAGGGGAGTCCCCCTTGTTAAGGGGGCCTTGTCAACAGGAGGTGACAACTGAACCTCCTGTTTTTTTAATATTTTTTTTAAGTGTTCGTACAATTCTGTAGTATGGGGGGGGGTATATTTAGGGTTTTTAATTGTAAAAATTGCAAACATAAATTTTTTCAAACGACTGTTCTTTTGGTGGGTCTCCTATAACTCAAAGTGAGTTCTCCTAAACATTTTTGTCAATTGCATCACTGGGTATGTAAGAATGGTCTTTCAAAAAAAAATGCTTAAAAGTTAATGAAAATGTGTTCAAATAAAAAAATCAAAGAGGAATGATGTGTTTTCTCTGAGATATTTCGAAAAAAAAAATGTTTGCTCGAATCGAACTTGTTCCTTCAAAAGTTATAAGTGAGGATATGGGAAAAAATCGGAAATTCGAAATTGAATGAAATATTATTCAAATCAAAAAGTCGAATATGGGAGTGTATTGTCCTCACTGAGATCTTTCGATTACAAAAAAAAAAGAATCGAATCGGACTATGTACTCAAAAGTTATTGCGGGGGGGGGGGCAGAAAAACTGACCAATAGACCGATTGACAGGTACACAGTTTCCGCAGCTCGAAACCCAACTTAACTTTCCTATTTTAAATTTTTCTGTGTATTTAATTATTTTTATTAAGTTGTGCTTTTTCGACTCAATTGTTTTGTGGTTTTTTTTTTTTTTTTTTTTTTTTTTTTTTTTTTTTTTTTCAGTGCATCAGGCCTTCGTTCATGATTTTTTTTCACCTATTTTCTACTTTTACAGAAAAGTAAGCTAAAACTTGTATTGATTTACAATTTTGTTAGTCTTTTCTTACCCGTTGAACATATGGCAGAACTAGTAAAAGTTATTCTAGTGTTTTTAAACAGTACGAAATTAACATGCAATATGTTTTACATTTACGTTACAGAGACTTTTCGCAACAGTGACCAATTTGTTTGAACGGCAGTTGTTTTTACAATGAATGCCGACTCTATTAGTATATTTTAAGAATGGAATAATTATTTCCCTCTACCATTGATGTACTTTCCGACGTGGATATAATTTTGCAGCTATTGATATTTATTAATTCGTTTTCTTTTAAAAATTATTTATTTTTTCTCGATTTCAATTTAAAAAAATATAAATGTTTTTGCTAAGAGTTGGCAGATAGTGAAACTTCTTGTATCGATTTTTTTTAAATAAGAACTTATATCATAATCCATGACAATTTAATTTCTACCCCAAAGATTATTTCTTTCATTTTTTGTACATAAGCTCATATTAGCTGCTTTTTATACTTATTTAGTTATCCCGAATTATTCATTTAGAAACACGTGCAATACATTTTAACTTATAATAATTAACACATACAACTTAGTTCAGTAAAAAAACTTCAAATAACTAAAATTCTAAAATGTATTGTTATCAATCGTAAAAAGATAAAACTTTAACTTCTTTGTAAAGTTTTCGCTCCTCTGGATAAAGCTCTCGGCTTTCCATATCATAGTCTTGATCAGCTTTTTATTTTAGCTCATACAAGTAAAGGGTTAACGTAAAACATCTTTTACTTTCTTTGCGAATGACCAAACATGGAAATGATGCGATGTCAAGCAAGCAGCGGAAGGGAGAATCTGGAGCTAGCTTCAATTTCTTGCCAAGTCTTCAAATTTGGCTCATTTTTGGCCGAGTGTAAGACCCCTTATCTCGAAAACGAGGGGACGAGGGCACTTGATCTTTGGGTCAAAGACATGTCTCAGTATGCTCTTTCGAATGGTACCATTTTTAACTTTTTTCATTATTACTTAAGTCGAGTACTTACCTGGTCAGAATAACTGAAAATTAATGAACTCTAATCAATTAGAAGGCGGTTAAGAAAGAAAGTGAAAATTGACTTTTCAGGCAGATTATCGCAAGCTGCGCTCTTAATAAAAAATGGCTCTACTCACATTAACAATTGTTCTGTAAGATTATATCAATAAAACCCTACTGGCATCGGTTGGAACCAAAAGATTTTTTTTTTCAAATTTGTATTTATAGAAACTGCTAGTGGCGTGTGGTGGCTTATTGATTACCACTCTCCTTTAATTATAGTATTTCTTAGTATGAATTGTTTATGAAAAGCAATAATTTCCTAAATAAAATATGTTTATTTCAGAGCGTTCATTGCAATGGCATTCATGATCAGTTAACGTAAATAAAGTTTCTGCTTAAAATTTTTCCTTCTGTCTTTATTTATAGTCTGTAATCTTAAACATGCTTTTTTTTCTCTTTAGTTATTCCAGTGCTTAAAAATTGAAATTCATATCAAAGAAGTTTGCTTTTTTTTTTTTTTTTTCAAACTAGTTTTCAAGCGTATGAATTTTTTTATGAATTTATTTATGAGAGTAATGCTGTGATTTCTTTTCTAACGTGTACTATGCATAATTACTTTCCTTATGCATACTAGGTATGCACCGATTAATCGGCAGTACCGATTAATCGGCTATAATCGGTCACTTTGCCGATCATTAATAATCGGCGAAATTAGACCGATTAATCGGCTGAAAATATATTTTTAAATATTATTCTTTAAAGTGTACCTTCACTAAGAAACTATGATTAATGATTTTATTGACAATAATAATAATCCTCACAGTTGATATAAAATTTTTAATAAATTAATTCTCCTACTTTTGAATAAATGTACACAATACACATAGGCGATGTAGCAACATTTTTAATGTCACGATAGTTTTCTCCTTAGCACAGTGCTTTTAGATAACCTCTAATTTTCACAAAAATAAAAGTCTTGAATTAAATTGCAACTGATTATTAAAATTTTAAATTAAAAGTACCGTAAAATAGGGTGAATCGGAACACTTTTCAACTTTGATTGTAAAAAAAGCAGTTAAAAGATTTTTTTTCAATTTGATTTTCTGGGTAAAAACTTCGGTCTTGCTTTACTTTTGATATTACAAGCAAACACAAAACATTTTGAACAGTTATTATTAAAATATATAGGAAATTATGGGTGTTCCGAATCACCCCGCTGATAGGGGTCAATCGGAACACATGTTAAAATTTGTATTTTTTTCCATGAAAACCTGTAATAGGTCTCACAAACATGAGTAATATTGATGAGGCAGAACAAGAACAGATAATTACTGTCAAATAAAAGTATAATTTCAATACCAGTAAACGTTTATAATTTGTCAAAATTCAAAATAATTTTGAACTTATGAAAAATGAAAAGTAATTTTAAGAAATGCTTTTGGATTGAAATACAAAGATTTAACACGAATGGAAGTCACTCATGTCGTCCACAAATATGTACTTGTCCTTAAAACTAGCAATTGCGACTTGGCTTAAGTTTTTTCATAGCATCTTCTGGGATGATCTCTGCCTTTTTTTTAGTTTCTTAAAATCTCTGGGTTTCGGGGATTGTCCTAAAAGATTTTTTCGCTTATTCATCACTGTCTGTGTGCTTGTCTTTTGCTATCTAAAGTCTATATGACTTTCCTTCTCGTATTTTAAATAAAAAGAAGTCTCCTGGAAAAAAATATCTTATGAAATCTGCAACTTTCTGTCATTCTAAGATCTAGTTGCTCACGAGAAGGGATAAACAGTAATAAATCCTTGTCCCTGTCTTGATTAGAGGAACTGGGGTTAGAATCTTGATTTTTCAAGCAGTTTCCTTCAAATAAGTTTGAATTGGAACAACAGAACAAAGTGTTCCGATTCATCCCGCATTTTTTTTTCCAATGGCATTTTTCAGAATTCTTCATTTTTAAGACACAATTTATAAAAAATGTAAATTCTAGTGTGGTATTCTGTTGTTCAGATACATGTATAATTGAAACATACCACTCTTAGGTTTAAAATATAAGAAGGTTTGTTCTTGCATATGAAGTTTTGCAGTCTATGAAAATGTGATGTTTTCTAGCATTCCACGTACAGCCCTCCTTAGAAGCCAGTAGCGTTGCCATATTGACTAAAGTAATTTTTTCCTACTTCCTATGATCTTACCTTTCTAAAAAAAATTAATGGCGAAAAATACCCAATATTATATTTATGAAGAATTTCTTTGTACGGTCTGGAAGTTTTGTTCCGATTGACCCCGCTGTTCCTATTCACCCCATTTTACGGTACTCATAAATTGGAGTGCTTACCACAGAGCCCCCCTCCCCCCCCCCCCGCTTTTTTAAAATTTTATGTCAAATTAATATAATTAACAATGTGTTAATGTAATATTGACAATAATATGAAAATTGGTTCTATGAAATTTGATAAAATATTGAAATTTTACCGTGAAAATTAGGAAAATAGAAAAAAAAAAACTTCTCTCAGAAATAAATTACTATTTCTAAACTCGGAATTATATAAGAGAGAAAAAAACAGTGATTGTGAAATTGGCAGTATTAAAAACAATCATCCTTATCATTAATCGGCTGATTATCAACAACCGATTAATCGGTAATCGGCCAATTTGCTTATCGGTGCATCCCTAATGCATACAAACATATTTTAGACCGTGGGGTTCCCAAACTTTTTTGTTCCGTGGACCCCTTGCTTAGTTTTAAAAATTCCCCTGGACCCCCTTCCTTACTGTAATTCCAAAACTAATCAGGAATCGTAATAATATAACTCAAGCATTCTAAAACCGGGAATTGAATAATTAAGTTCAATTTATGGATGTTCTAAAACAACCAGATCATAGCTTTCTAAAAGATTCAGTTTGACAGTTACTGCAGAGTGAAAAATCTGGTATGGACCCCACACTACTTCCTTTTACGGTACTACTTCCTTTTACGGTGTAAATTTCTTAGTAGTTGCCTTAAATGTTAAAAAAAGTGCTTGGAGTGAGCAAGGTAGCAATTCAAATATTTACACACCTAATCTGCCACGAAACAGTGCAGAAAACTGTTTTACAATGGTTAATTTTCTAATATTGCCGATTTTAACATCATTCAGTGAATTTTTCGCAAAATATCGCCAATAGCGCCAAGTTGAACCCAAATTCAAAAAATAATTTTTTTCACTAAATTTGTCGCCAACTTGGCGTTAAACACTTGGCGACCAAAAACTTGGCGACATATCGCCAAGTGGTCGCTCTAATTCATATCATTGAGTCTGCATTGAAATTAACATTGATTTACCCCAAAAAAGGGGTAAAACACACCCTTGGGAGCATTCGAATGCAACCGTAAGGGGAGATGCACAACTAGACCATCCTCAGAGCCTACATACCAAACTAGACGCTTCTACGGCATATAGTTTCTGATGCGACAAGCATACGCACATACAACGCACATACATACCTACATACAGACATCACGAGAAAACTCGTCGTAATTAACTCGGGGGTGGTTGAAAAGGATTTTTCGGCTGCTTATATGTTGGTAGGTACACATGCACGTGCTGACAGGTCAAAAACACTACTGTACATTCATTCGGGGGTGAACAAAATCAAAATTTAGACTCAAATTTGAGTGATTTTTTTTTTCGCGATCACAATACTTCCTTTACTACGTAAAAGGAAGTAAAAATTAAAATGTAAGTGAAAAGGAAACAGATGAAGAGAAAGACGTAACACTTCTAAGCATATTTTCATAAAATTAATGGTACAAAACTTAAATCAGCTAATATTCTTACGTAGAATAAGTGTACAAGGGAAAAAAAGAAAACTGTTTTAAGTGGGGCAGATTGAATTCATCAGGCAAAAGGGCCCCTATTTGCATCTTGTGAGCCCCCATTTTTTTCTTTTCTTCATATGGACCCCTTCCAAATTCCGGGAGACCCCTCGGGGTCCCCATGGACCACTTTGGGAACCACTGTTTTAGACAATTACCAACAGCTGCTACAAGTGCTCTTACTCCCCAAGTGTGTATGATACATGGAAAATAACTAGGCATCTGCAAAGTTGTGCTAGATTAGACTTCTGCTCTCATTAGTTCAAACATTTCAGATAGCATTTGCAGTTAAAATGGTCCTAAAACAACGTTTCCTATCAAATTATTCAGCAACTTAATTTCTCATTTTATATTTACGGATTCTGGCTAAACTCGAGGGCCAGGTCGCCAGGGCGACCAAAAAAGGTGCCTTAGAGACTAGTTTTTGCAGAACAAGAATCTTTCAAAAACCGTATTGCACTAAATTTTCCTATAAACTATTTGCTTGGTGCCTAAAAATGTTATTTTATTTTTTCTTCCAAACCATATATATTTGTAATTTTACAGAGGAATTTATTATTTTCGTACAAAACACAAAAAGCAAATTTAATTTTATTTTTTCTTCCAGGCCCTGTATATTTGTAATTTTACAGAGGAATTTAATATTTTCGTACAAAACACAAAAAGCAAATTTAATTTTATTTTTTCTTCCAGGCCCTGTATATTTGTAATTTTACAGAGGAATTTAATATTTTCATTTAATTTATTATTCAAACACCAAAAACAAATTTAATTCACTAAACCTGAAATACAAACAATGCTTTCAATACTAAACTCATTTTTTTAAAATAAATTCCCATTCTATCAACGTAATTTTAAGTTCATTAAATTACGAGCATTTTCTTCGTTTTGCATCATGTGCGCGAAAGGTTGAAAACACAAGCACATCATGTACTGTACGCCATCCATTTTAAAAGTAAATTATAACTTTTATTGCGCTCTAACTTTTACACTTATTTAGATGCATTTCTTCGATCATCAAACTACTGTGGTCTCGGTAATCCGAAGTACTTGAGAAATCTCAGATATACAGCGAGATAAACTTTTATTGATAACATTTTATTTTTTTGCCATGCTTTATATGCATGTATTTCTGGCAGTTGATCAAGTGAATTTCATCAAAATATATTGAGAGCAAATAATTCTTATTTCGACACAACTTAGAACCGAGCACTAATATAAAAAAAAAAACATGCAGAACACAAAACTACAGAAAATAATAAGAGTCTTTATGAAATTCTCTTTCTTGCTAATAGATGGCGCTACGAACAAATCATTCTCAAGTTTTCGAACATGGTTTCCCAATTTTTAACGGCAGAAGTTGTTTTGGTGTCAGATCGCACGTGCATTCTTTTTTCTTCGATTTCATAATCCAATTATGCGGGATCATCTGCTGCTTCCAAGTAAGTTACATTGTTTCGGATATTTTTTCATAATTTCCTCAGATAATTCACTTGTTTAACGATGTTCTTATTCTTATTCCTGAAGGCTAATTTTGAGGAGCTCAACATTATTATTTGTCTGTAGAAGCATTTTCTATTTAAATATTTAGAATAAAATACAATTTCATGTAGAAATTTTCAATGAACTAAAAGTTGTGTAATTATTTATGGAAGAGTAACATCTTCTATTGATAAGTTTAGATAATGATGCAATTTTATTTGCATTTTTTTTAATTAAAAAAAGTTTATCGTTAAAAAAAGTATAAAAAAAGCTGTTAATTTACTTTTTATTACGTTAAAAAGTTTTGAGTACTGTTATTTTAGAAGATATATATTGTGATTCTATAGTAACAATCAAATTTTTAGCAAGCAGTAGGTATTGGTTAGGAATTGGTTAAAAATATCACATTGTAAATAATGATACAGTAGAATCTCATTGACATGGACTCATAGGGGGAATCAAGGTCATCTAGATTAATTAATGTACGGATTAAACAAAATAATCTTTTAACTAAGCCAAGGCTCATGAACAACCTATTGTACACATAAACTGCATTGAATTTAAGAGAATGAAGTAAAAGTTGCACTCTCGGGAGTTTTAAACAGACGTTCAGATACAGGGTTCGTACTTCCTTAAAGTACCCTTAAGAAACCCTTAATTTTATCAAGCAAAATTAAGGTCCCTAAAAAGCCCTTAAAATGTCCTTAATTTTGGAAAATTTTCCTTAATTTTCAAAAGACTGTTTCAGGTTTTTTTTTTTTTTTTTCTTTGTTTTTCCTCCACGCATTAAACGCTGGAGTGAGAAGTCTGACCAGAGGAAGTTCGGGTCCGTTAACAGACTCTTCACAAAAGTACGATCAAGCAAAACGGACCCTTCACAAAAATACGATCAAACAAAACGAACATTTCACAAATTATTCATTCAAAAAGCAAATCTGAAATCAAAATAAAACATAGCATATTTCCATGTAAAAGCCCATAATTTTTGTGCCTTTTCTGAAGTTAAAGAAGAGAATCGCTTATCAGCCAATTTTGCGAAAAAAAAAAAAAGTCCGCACACTTCCTGCCTGCTATGCTTGGGCAAGCAATAAATTTTAAATGTAAAACGTAGCACTTTTTTTTTTTTTAAAGAAATTAACAACTTAAAAAAGGTAGTTGTTTTGCTTTAATAGTTCTGCTTGTTTGTTTTATCATATGCAAATCAAATGGCTTGCTGCGATGTTGCTGTTATAGATTTCTCTGGAAATGCAGAGTAAGGATTTTTCTCCCTGCTCTTGACTTAAACAAAAAGGAATTAATAATACTAGCAATTATTTGCGAAATGAACTTAGAACTGCAAACAGGTAGCAAGGGTTGGAGAAAAAATGGGATTGCTTCTGATAGAGTGACCAGATTTTTAAAATTGTAGCCATCTGACATCTTTGTACGTTTTGATCTGATTTTTGCAGAAAATTATGTTTTTTTTTTTTTTTGGTGTTTACAAGTGTGGTGTTTTGGTTATATTCAGGAATAATTAATGTATTTTTCATTTGTCTGTTAATATTGGAAGTTCGGTATTGGCTGTTGTGCTATGTCTCTCTACTTTCGTATTTTTTCCTCTGAATTTTTGGTTAATATGTCAGTCATTATTAATGACATTCATCATATAAACCTGATGAAATGTATTCTAAAATTATTTGACTTTAATAAATTATTTTATTTACCGTTTTTATACTTCTGATGCTTTCATTTTGAAAAATGTGATCTCTTTGCATCCGATATGAAAATCGAATTTTTCAAGCTAATTACTCTTTATTAGGAGGCAAATAAATGAAAATTCGCTTTATTTTTTTGTTCAGATCCTTATTTTAAGTTTTTTAAAGCAAAATTAACTTCTTTTATGAGTCTAAATGTTAAACGCTGAATGGATCGTTCCATTTTATCTTTACATTAATTGTGTTCACAGAAATAAAAATATGTTTATCATTGACCTTTGAAATGGAATTAAAATTTTTTTTTTTTCCAAAATCAATCCTTTTATATGCCGTTTTTATGCTTTTGATGCCATCACTTTGAAAACTGCAATCTCTTTGCATCCGCTACAGGAATCGGATTTTTTGCATTTTTGTGGTGTCATTCGCTTTTTTAAGAAGAAAATAAATGAAATTTATTTTTATTTTTTATTAATTCGAAAATTTTAAATGAAATCATGTATTTTTTAAGAGTTGCTTCTATCAGAAAATAAAATACTGAATCGATTCTTTTTTTTTCAATACTTTTAAGATTTTAAACATCTTCAGTTCATATTTAATATAATTTTACGTAATTTTGGATTTAAAAAGAGATTGATACATCGGGGAGGCGACAATAACCTCCCACCTAAAAATTTCAATGATGCAATTCGCGCCATTGAAATTTTTATTATCCACATATGATAATTTTACACAAATGATGTTCCACACATAAATTTTTATTATCCGCAATTGATAAATTTCCATCGAAAAAAATTAAGCATAATTAGTGAAGGAAAAAAAAAACAAGTTAAAAATGTACAAATAAAACAACAGTCAAAATAAATTGAAATTAACCCATTAATGCCTTGCGTCCCTTTTTAGGGACGGTCCAAAAAAGGGTCTGAATTTCCCCAAATTGAACATTTCAACTAAATAATATTGTTCAATGAGTACCTTGGTATTGTTTCAATTTCGTTATTAACAGATCGCAGCACATAACCCTTATAAAGTGTGTTCTGTAGCAGTTTTAATATGATCTTTATCAAAAATGACATCGCTCACAATCTCAATAGAAAAAGCTAAGTTTTCAAAGTTATTCCCAGCTTCCCAGTTTATGTTAATTGCTGATTTTATTTCCTCTTATAAAATGTCTTTTTAAATATTATATCGTAGGCAGAAAACAATTTTAGTAAAAAAAGTATGTACCCTCCGGGGTTTATCGTAACTTTTAAGGGACGATTTTTTTTTCCTTAATAAAAAAATTATTTTTTGCATAATATTTTTTTTATTATTTTTCCTGTGCATTAAACACTGTTTGTAACCAGTATACAAAATATCTTTGGAAAAAAAATCAGGCATTATAGGTTAAGAATAAAACATTTAAAAGGACATAAGCATGTAAATAAACAACATTAGTGTTAGCGTATTTAAGCAATGGTAAAAAATAAGGTTAATTTAGTAAAAAAATATTTGAAAAAATGATTACTGCATTGAAAATGAAATAACAGTAACAAATATAAACAAAACAATCCTAAACTTAGAAAAGTTGGCCAGAATAATAGTAAATTCAACGAGTAGAAGGATTAAAGATCTTAACTCTAGAAAAGTACAGACGATGCCGTTTGTTTATCTTATTTGTTGCGCTTTCTGTAGTTACTTTCCGTTCCCAATTCAGATTGGTTGTCTCTTAATCATTCATTATCGTTTGAATCAGAGTCCATTGCGAATCTCTCTGCACTTTAAATTTTAATGTACTCGTAAATTTGAAATTGTGTTCCTAAAGCTGTTTAAATATTTTCTTATGAGTCCTTAAAAAAATTTGGGAGTCCTTAAAAAGTCCTTAATTTTCATTTTTAAAAATGAGTTTGAACCCTGAGATAAATTTGTCTTCATAAGGAATGTACGATTCATATCAGCCAGTTAAAGTTTATAATTACCGAAAGTTAACCATATAATTGAAACTAGACAGTCAAAATCATGTTATAATAATCCTGTTTTTTAAGATGGAGTATTGATAAGTAATAAGAATCTTAGTTTTATTTCGTGTATGTAAATCAATTGTCTTGAAGTATCACACGCCGGGAATGAAAGAGGCACTTTTTGTTTAGTCAACGATAATTTAATGCTAATCCAATTAAAAAAGTGTCCCTTACATTCCCGATATGCGATATGTTAAGTGGATCTTTTGCTAAAATATCATCCATTTTGCAACACAACAATTTTAATACCATATTTATTCCCAAGCTTTACACTATTTAAAAACTAACAGTAACAAAGTAAAATGTGATTCATAAGTTGCATATTTCATCTCGTTTTAATAAACTACAGTTGAGCTCTTTTAATACGACAGTGGTTAGTACGAAATCACGGATAAAACGAATATTTTATCAAGTAATTTTGATTTGTTATATTTAATTACGCTGAAAATTTCACACATACTACGTGCATTAAAATGTCCCTCAAGATTTGGTTAGTGCTGCGGATTTTAGATGAGGCCCACGCCCAGGTGGCCCGGGGTCTTCTTCCTCGCAAAAAGATAAAAATAACTTAATTTTTCCATTAACTATTTTTTAATTTAATACTTCATAACAGAAGTAAAAAAAATAACTATTTTTTTTAAACGTACACACGCGTACTAAACATCTATATGTATAAAAGAAAGTCGTGTTAGTTACACTATTTATAACTCAAGAACGGCTGTACCGATATGGCTAAAAATTGGTGGGTAGGTAGCTTAGAGCCAGGAGACGGACATAGGCTATAATTTATGTGTGTCAGTTACATAAATAGAAAAACTGCCTTATTGACTAAGCCTTTTTACTCAGCCTTTTTTGACACCTCCATGGCTGAGCGACATAAAGCACACGTTCTGGCAGCTTCCGGTGCGCAGTAAACAGGTTGTAAGTTAGCGGTGCGTTGAGTGTTATTTGACCTTTTCGTGAAATAAATTATAAACAAAAGCGTTACTTCCCTTGAAATTTACATGTGATAAGCTGTCAGAAACGATTGCTCATTCCTAGGATCCCGATGATCCCAACCGATATGCCGTTTGAATTTAAAAGACTTCAATTTCCGATCCCTCTTGCATTTGTCATGACCTTTAACAAATAACAAGGCCAATCTTTAAAAGTTTGTGGTTTGAATCTAGAACATCACTCTTTTTCCCATGGTCAATTATAGGTGGCATATTACGGGTCGGAAGACCATCTGCGTTGTTTCTTTTTGCGCCTGATAATAAAACAAAAAATGTTGTGCATCACAAGGTACTTTAGTGAAGAGCAACCTATGTACTAAGATACAGAAACAATAATGAATGATTAATGTAGGTACTTAATTTTTTTTGTATTTTCTAATAAAAAAAATTACTAAATTCAAAAATTTTCTTATTTATTGCCTTTAAGGCGGAACAGAGTTCGCCGGGTCAGCTAGTATTTAAATAAAATCACTTCGGTTCGCTACCAGAATAATATTGCAGTCCGCGGGCAATGTGCAAGAATGCACAAAACTCACGACTTTTGAATTCAAGAGTACATAAAATAGAAAAAATGAATTATTTTGTTTTAATAACCTGTTGTTTTAATCATTGCGAAAATGTTTCAAAATAATACTGTGCATTTTTATACATTTTTCTGAAGTTGTATAAGGTTTAGTAAATTGGCTTAAAATATTTAAAAATATACTTTACCACTAAATTTGAAGTAAATTAGTACGTAATATTTTTGTACTTCAAAGAAGATTAATTGGCTTCATAAGCTCTTTAACAACATTTTAAAGGAACCTTAGAGCAGTGATGTACGCAGAAATTAAATTTGGGGGGGGGGGTCATATAATCATTGTGATGAAAGACGAAATTTTTAGAACTACCACATGATGAATACTAAACAAATACTGTATTTCATTTTCCTTTTCCTCGATTTAAACGGCTCAATTGATGCATTTTTTTATAAAGCAATAAAAATTACAAAATAAATATCATTTAATAGAACAAACATTCTCATTAGCAAAACTCAATGAAATATTTACTAGGAGTAGATCCGATTGAAAAATAATTGAAATTTTAATTATATTTTATTTGAATTGTCTTTTGGACGCTAGGCATCTCTGCACTTTTTCTTTTTCACGACCATACATTTTCCCGACTATGAAGTATTAACACTTTTCAATTATGCTTTTAGATAGTAGCATATAGTAATGCAATAACATTTTTTCTGTCAAGTATTTTTCACCGAAAAATATCTAAAGTACATCTTCGTGACAGTTACATTTTGAAATGTACGAGTAGCATGCTTTCCAACCATCCATTTTGAATCTTTAAATTTCAGCATTTCCACTAATTTTCAAAATTCGGTGCTACTGTCTGTAATAATATAACAAAGTCTTGGGGGTAGAGTGCATAATGTCCCTTTGCCCCTACCAACCCCCCCCCCCTTTGGGGACGGGACTGCCTCAGAAAACTTTTGTTATTTCAAAATATATATGTGGAAGGGGTACATTTTACTTTTGGGGGCACCTCCCAAAAGCTATTTCTGTTTCTGGCCCTGGTTGTTTGCTTTCCTTTTCATCAAAAATCTATAATTTTTAATATTTCTGATTCACGATTACTCCGAATAAAAACTAATACGAGCAAAGTGATGAATTTGTGGCATTTCGTTTTAGCCGAGTTGAACTGTTATTTATCTTAAGAATGATGTGCAAAACGATACAAACCGAAAACGCACATGCTAAACACGCACAAAGTATGTTAACAAAGTAAAATATGCTTCAAGTTTTTAATCCCGTTCTATATTTTCCTGAAAAATTATTTATGAGAGCTGAATATTTCGGTAACTTATCGCAAAAGCTATAAATCACATCTCAGATTTCACAGAAGCGAAATTCTGCGTAATGGTTTTCTATGTGTATGTCTCTTTCTCAGCTTGTTTTATGAGTAATAAAATCTAAGAGAGTTTCATGAAGAACTGGCAATCATTTGACAAAAATATATCAGTACATGAGTTTTAAAACATAATTCTAAATAATAATAATAATAGTAATAATAATAATAATAATAATCATAATCATAAAAACACACGAAATGATTTTTGTTTTCCTGAAATTCAAGACAGTTAGGTGTTATGTTGAACAATTCAATTAAAATATCAAGAAACCATTTGCAGATTTCCTGTCTTCACAAGTACGGGACCGTGCACAAGCAGCATCCGGGGCTCCTACTCTGGGGCGGATACAAAAATAAGTTTTGGGACGAAAAAAGTTTTTTTTTTTTTTTTTTTTTCTAAGGACCGAGCACTCAACTTTTAAAGATTGAAATTAGTTTTGCACTGATTAATCGGGAAACAAGTGCTGATTAACACATGGTCCAATTAAGAGACTGAAAAATTATTTTTATTCTGAAATTAGTTTTAGTTAGAACAAGTTTAGTTAAAACAAGAATATGGAATGAATGCCAAACCGAAAAATGACCTTTTTTTTTTTTTTCAAAATTACCTTTTCTTAGAAAAAGTAACTATGTTGAATGAATTATTACACGTACCAATAGTTTCGAACTGTAGCTGTCACGTCTTCATTTGATACAAAATGTTCAAACTATTACGATGTTGGAGAAAAGGGAAAAAAGAGGTCAGGTTTTGATAAAATAGTCTGTTACAGACCGTCGTTTAGGGGTGGGGCAGGGGGGTCAATTGACCCCCCTGACTTTGGGAAATCAATGTATTGGCATAGAGGTGGGCGTGGTTTTTGCCACTTTTTGGTAAATTTTACATTGTGTATGCACCCTTTGCCCCCCCCCCTGGAAAAATTCGAAATGACGTCTCTGGTCTGTTACTGTTTTGAAACTCCAAAAAAATGATACCTGTTCTTGAAATTTGCATTGGTCATTTTTATGCCAATATTTCCAGTAAAGTATAAAAAATAAAATAAAAACACACGCATTCATGAACGACACGTGTATTTAATAGTGATGTATTTAATAATCTGGACACGTGATTATGTACTTTTCTTTGGAAATAAGATAATATAATAGCATTATATATGTATCGATATATGTGCATTATACACTTAAATAATATGACAAGTGTTTTGATTTTGTTCTGTCACTTTTGTAATCTTTTGTCCTGATTGTTTTTCAAAGTCACTACAAAGTCTGTTCAATGCTAAACAACTTGTGTGTAAATATCAGGGACTTATAACGTGCTCTTAGTTTTTTTTCTTTCTCACGCTTCGAATAGCAGATGGATACACTCGACATTACTTTGAAGTTAGTTTCATGTTGCAGGTGTTTAATAATTTCTGCTTAATATTTCTTACATGACTCAAGAGCATGAAAAACATCTTGTTGCCATGTTGAAAACTCTTTGATATACAATCATCAAAAGCCCAGAATTCGGATTGGAAAACTCTTACTAACAGAACCGTCATTTAGGGGGGAGGGGGGGGGCAGGTGGACCCCCTGACTTTGGGAAATCAATGTATTGGCATAAAAGTAGGCGTGTTTTATGCCACATTTAGGTAAATTTTATATTGTGTATGCACAATGCCTCCACCCCCCCCTGGAAAAATTCGAAATGACGTCCCTGCTTGTTAAACAGATCCGAATTCTGATGTTTTATCGGGTCTACCAGTGACATATATATAAATATTTTGAAAGGGGCCGATATAACCACCCTTAACAATCCATTTTTTTTTTTCACTTTTTTTGCAACTTAAAGGTATTGGAGGGCTGCAGTGAAAGATGTTTAATCTTTCGGAAGTGAGTCAATTTTTCCCAGATGCTAAAGAAAGGTGAAAAAGAAAAGATTTTATCTCTTTCCAGAACTTTTTTCGAAATTGAAGTTAATTTTAGACTGTCTTTAATGACATTTATGGGCTCAAGGCTTCTCTCGAAAACTTTCCGAAACTAAAGTTTTAAACAAGTTATTTTAAGCTATCTGTAATGACGTAAAGAGAATGGAGATTCCGAAGAAATTCGGAGAATCTCTCCGAAAATTTTTCGGCACTGAAATTTTACTTCTGGTCAAATTTGGGGAATGATGGAGAAGCAGAAGCGGTTGCCTGCCAAAATTTAAAATTAAAGTCAATTTCGGGTTCTCTCTGGAAAGGAAAAATTCAAGGATCGGTGACCCACTCCTCAGAGGGTTACACTACTTCAGTTTTAAAAATTCAAGTTCATATTTCCTTTAGAGGCATTCAGTGGGGAAGATCACCAAAAAAAAAAAATTAATTGGAAACGTAAAGCCTTAATATGCGTCAATTTTTTATAGTTAAGTATAAAAAGAGTGGTTCGGGAACCTCTCCCCGGAGATGTTTTGGGATTGATGTACTAAAAATACATTTTAGGTTCTCTTTAATGAGGTTGGGCAAAGGAATCGGGAGCTACCATCGAGAAACTTTGAGAAATTGAAGTTTAAAACATCACAACTACATGCTGTAAGTCATTGAAAGGATGTAAAAGAGTAGGTCCAACACTCATTCTCTTTCTCTCGCGCGGATTTTTTTTTCTAAAAAGTTAAAAGCCTGTTTGAATTTTAAGTCTATGTTTTACAATGTCAATATAAGAGAAAGATTTAACGGATCTCCCGGTAATTTTTTGGTATTGAGGCTCAAAAATGATATTTTATCTTATTTTATGTTGGGGAAAAGGTGATAAAATCAGAAGATCTCCTTCCTAAAAACCTTTAGAAATTTTCTTTGATACCGTTAGAACAAGTGACGAGAAGGGAGAAGTCACTTTCAGAAAAAGTTTGAATTTTGCAATTTTTAGTAATTTTTGAGGACATTGGGGAGTAGGGATCAGGAACTTCTGAATGGGCGATATGTTTCAATCTCTTCTTCTGCACGGTACCTTAAAGTTTTAGCCTGAGTTTTCCTTGAGTTTTAGTGGCAAATGTTTTAAATTTTTTGTATTGGAGATACTTTCCGCGGAAATTATTTCTTTAAATAGTATACTAATGAGAAAATTGGTGCCGTATAAAAAATGAGACTTCTTATTTTTTCACTAATTTTTTTTCTTCGCTTCAACTTTTATTGTTCTAACTCTGCACATTGTTTTGAGCAGCGGTCGGAAGTAGCGCTCTACAAGTAGCGAAACTACTGTAGTAGCTACATTCTTCAGTAGTTTGTAGTGTAGCGCACTACTTTTTAAAAAAAGTAGAGTAGTGAGTAGCGCGATACAAAAAAATAGTAGTTTGTAGCGATTTCTGGAAACTTTAAATTAAAAAAATACATAAATAAAGAAAAAAATTAAAAAAAGAGAACAAAGGAAAAAAAACAAGGTTTAATTGACTCTGACTGGTGCAAATCTTGCACGAGTACAGCAACGGATGCAATGAGAAATAAGAACCATAAAAAAATTATTTTGACGAAGTACATTCTATCTGTTTGATATCATTGGTTTATTTGGCATCATAAGTTGTATATTCCTTCAAATAATTTTCATGTTGCTAAATATTTCCTGGCAAGAAATTTAAAGAAAAAATTGAAAATTGAATTATTTCAATCTTTCAACTTTTAAATCCTTTCTTGTGGCGAATATTCACAAAAAGGAAAAGTAACAAATTCAAAGACAATCTCTAGTTCTATATTCAAACGAGTTAATTTATTAATGTAAACCGCTTTTCAAATTTTTTTGGTCAATCTTCAAACGGTATATGCTTTTTATTTATTTATTTTTTAAAAGTAGCGAAGTAGTGACTACAATTCAAAAGTAGTTTGTAGTCGCTATATTTAAAAAAAAAAGTAGTTGTAGTGGCAGTTAACTACATTTGCAACAAAGTAGTTGTAGTTCGCTACAAAAGAAATGTAGTTTTCCAACCACTGGTTTTGAGCATTTTTGCAATTGGAAGAATACATCTAGGATGAATTGTTGAAAAAATAAAGGTCTTGAAGAAACACCCTGAATGGAGGATACTAGAATGATAAAATAGTTAATGTGTCAACTAACCCTGATCAGTGTAAAAACATACCCCATTGTGAGGTAAATTGTTATAAACTTTTTCAAGGTCTATAACTTTTCACACATAAAACCAAAGGTAAGAAATCCATTTTAAAGAATATATTACAGGCCGACGATATTTATAGTGCTCTTTCAAGTTCGTTTCACAAAAATACTCTCAGTAATTATTTCTGGAAGATTGTTATAAACTCTTACAAAACTAGTTCCCGTCTCCACTATTTTATTTCATTCCGAAAAGTTTATTCCAAGTGGAAGTTTTTCCCCATCTCAGCTCTTAAAACACAGAATGACTTCAGGCACTTATTATTTATTCAAAAGCATTTGATGAACAACGTTCGTATGACTGTCACCAAAGCGCATTACCCTTTGGTTGAAGGTCGTAAGACTGTGGTTGGGAAAAGTTTCTTTTGAAATGGCGCAGATGAGTCAATTGAGAAACTCTTTTTCTCTTTGTTTGGGTTTTCTTGCTAATGAATGTCTTTTCGTCCAACTTCCTTGATGAGGGCTATTTATTACATAGTACTAGATAGCCGACAAGAGGTGAGAACAATAGCAAAACTGGGAGTATAACATAATACTAGAGTTTGAAAAGAAAAACATCAATTAATATTCGCATTTCAGAGCGTGTAAGTGTGGACCTAAACACCGTGCAACTCTAAAATTGGGAGGGAAGATTTTTGATTCCAACTCGTCTACTTTCGTATTCCATTCTGATGAGTGCATAACAAGCACGAAACTGCAGTCCATGGAGCGAAATAGCCGAGTTGGCGGTGTATTTCAAATTTACTCGTTTCTGAGTTGCAGCTGGGGCTCCCCGAGGAGGTCACTGGAAGTCTATAACGGGAAGTTTGACTATAAAAATTTACGACAAAATTTGTCTAATGACTCGGAAATTGTTGGGGATGTGATTGCATCATTAGAATTTTCACCTGTCCGAATATCACTTTTCATTCTCATGAATGCATGCTCGTATTTTATCATTCGGCAAAATTTTTATTTCAATTCGGCATTTTGAGAATTTCCGCTCCCCCCCCCTAAAAAATTAAGCTCGGGGTACCCCTGTGTGGCAAACAATCATTTTTAAACTTTCCACTGTAATTACTCTAATCACCCATAATCAAATGCAAACTAAAATGTTTGCGTACCATCCCTGCATTATCGTAATTCGTGTAACTATTTAGTTTTTTTTTATCTTTTTTTAGTTTTTATTTTCATTAGAGATCGTTATTTGTACCTCAGTTATCTCTTAGATTATATTATACTTGATGTAATTTGTTCTTGAATGACATACCTGATAATTAGGGTAATCATTTCAAGAATAACAAAAGGAAAACGCAACCAAAAACCACTCACCCACACTATCAATAATCAACCATGTTTTCTCTGATGAAGGAAAGATTATCTTGACGTCAGGTAGAGGTAATCTGACTAAAATCTCCGAGCTTTTAATTCAAAAACCCATCGTCAAAACATTTAGTGAAATACACTTATTTAACGTTTGCATAGTTCAGTTTTAATAAAAACATCAACGGCTTCACAAAACAGCCAGCAAAGATACCAAATATGTTAGAAGTTAGATCCGTGTTACGTTAAATGAATTTATGAAGAACATGAACACTACTTCTTTTAAACGTAATTAAATTTTGAGGATTTCGATAGAAACATATTTATATGATTGTTTTTGACTTCACAACGGACGTATCTTACGAGGTACGTTCGTTACTGAGAAAATAATATTATTTAAATATTTTTTCTGATGGAAATTTTAAGAATTTAACTGCATTATGGAGAAGTAAAGACCATGGTCTACATGAAGTTCGAGAAATAAATCAAGGATTTAACATACACTGGCGGAAAAAAAAATCCCAACACCAAGAAAAAATTGCCGTAGAGTAATAAAATTTGGGTAATGCAATTGTCTAGTTAACATGTTTAATTGATTAAATGTACAAGATCACTGGCTAATTTAAGCTCAAGAAAATGCTGTGCAAATGTGAAATTATGTTAATTTAATAGAGGGTGTAACCTCCAGAATTTTGAAGGCAAGCCTGCAAGCGTGCATACATTATGTCATACAGGTGCCGAATGTCACTTTGTGGTATGGAGTTCCATTCTTGTTGCACTTGCTGTGTCAATACTAGGACCGTCATTGCTGACTGTGGATGATGCTCGAGGTGCCATCCCATGATATCCCATACGTTATCAATTGGAGTCAGACCTGGTGATTTTGCAGGTCATGGTAACATATCAGCACTCTGTAGAGCACATTGCGTTACAGCAGCGATGTGAGGGCGAGCGTTATCCGGTTGGAAAACGCGCTCTTGAATGCTACTCATGAAGGGCTGTACTACTGGTTAAATTAACAGACTGACGACAAATTTTCAGTCAGTGAGTTTGGGATAACCACAAGAATGCCCCTGCTGTCGTAGGACATTGCTCCAGAGACCGTAACTCCAGGTGTGAGTCCCGTGTGTCTAGGCCGTACACCGCTTGGATGCAGGCGGTCCCCTGGCCTCCTTCTGACCAATATACAGCCACCACTGGCACTAATTCAGAATCTGTTTTCATCAAAAATTACAACAGATCTCCACTCCGACCTCCAGTGAGCTCTGTCGTGGCACCACTGTCGTCGGAAAAGGCAATGGTTTGCAGTCAATGGAATACCCGCTACAGGCTGCCTGGCTAGGAGCTGTCCTTGAAGTAAACAGTTTCTTACCGTTCCTTGGGTCACGAGGGTACCAACTGCAGCTCAAATGTCAGCCGCAGATGCAGTACGATGCGCCACAGCCGTACGCAAGATTCGGCGATCTTCCTTCTCAGTCGTGCCACGTGGCAGCTCGGAACTCGATCTTCTTGAGGTAGTACCATCCCTTGACCATAGCTTTCAATAATCATGCATGGTGGAAACATTCCCACCCAAGTTTTTCTGCAATATCGCGAAATGAAAATCCACCTTCTCGTAGCCAAATTGTACGCCCTCGTTTAAACTCAGTGAGCTGTTGATAATGGCTTCTTCGTCTTCTTAAAAGGTATTCCTGGTTAACATGAACGCAATTCGTCCAATTTCGTGGAAAAATAATACACACTAGCTTCACAACACGCTTTTAAAACAAGCCTTATTTGCATGTTCTGAGTGACGCCAGCTGCGCCACACTTATGCGCGGAACACGAAATTTCAATCGATGTCATCTTTCAGTTGTATAAACACGCCTACCAAATTTCGTTTATCTAACACAAGTCTTTCTTGGTGTTGGGATTTTTTTTTCCGCCAGTGTATTTCTAGTCTTTGTAAGCTGTTTTGTGAAAAACTGATTGGTCTGTTACCGTGGAATTACCCACATACATATTTGGGAGTGAATATGTGTTACACACGATCACTCAGTAGAGTCACTACTGAGGGTTGAGGTGAACACCCATCTATTAGGGACGTGACACCCGACGTATATATAAGAATTAAAAATATATATTTTAATGCTGAAATGTTTACCTTATATATTTTAAATTGTATTTAATCTACCAAAATTAAATCTCAATTTTTAATAATTTCAAAAAAAATTGAGCACAATATTGCGAAAAAGAGACTTACATATGCGTCTGGAGCAAATTTTATAAAAATGCATTCATAATGTATACTTGGCTTTTAGTTTAAACTTTCATTAGACCACAAAAATAAAACTGATTTGTTTTTGAACGCAATGTCTGCATAAAACCTTTTTTTTTTTTCTGAAGGAGTTCACCGGGGGGGGGGGTAGAAGGGGTGACACCACAAATTACTGCCACGATTCAATTCCATGCTAGGAATGCCTCGATATATAATCCTGTACTTGAGGGGGAATCCCTTCTCTCCACATATTTGTTTCTTTTTTTATTGCAAAAATAATGCAACAGTAGATAAGTAAATTATTTCTACACCAACTTATATTTTGGTAAGTTTCACCAAATCTCAAGAGCTGAATCGCCCCAAATATTTTTTTCGAACCACAGCAGTTAATATACCAGTATAGAAAAAAAAAATTTAGGTACTTTTCTTAAGAACTTATACTCTTCTTAAGTCTTAAAAAGAAAGGTTAACTTTTATCTTAAGGTAGAATGAGCGCGCTCTAAATCACTTTTCATCTTGTCTTCTTTTCTAAACTTTCAAAAACAAGTTCATCTTTCATATCTCGAAGTCAGATTTTAAAAAAGCTCTCCATTATCAGTGGTTGATTCTTGCGCATGCACGACTACACAGAACACCATACCTTTAGCCCTGTTATCATTCCTTTATCGAAGTGAAGTTTTTTTACTTTTTTTTTTTATTTTCGAACAGGAGTGGCATCAGACGACAAAGTCTGCATTGCAAAATAACGAAAATTGCGCGATTTTTACAGCCGTACCGGATGATCAATTTATATAGTAAAATTTGGTAAAGCTAAAGAGAGTGATGGCTCGCTTGGAATAACATGGAAAATTTCGCCACCGAATGCCTCATATTTCTCAGTAAACTAAGGTAACTGTGATTATTTGTGTTTTCATGCTGTTAAAAAACTTCCTAAAGAGATGAAAACTTTATTTGTGTATATAATTTTTCATGCGAAAACCTCATTTCTAGGAAAGAAAATACATCGTATTCAACTAAATTTTTTCAAGTTAATTCTGAAACATTTATTAAATCAGAATGCGAATCATAAATATATACGTCGGTCCTAATATGCAAAGGTTCACAGGTTAATAATCTGTGTTCCTTCGATACTAGTTTAACCTTGATCTAAATCTGTGACCTTTGATACTGAATTGAACTGCTTCATTCAAATGTTTTATAATGTTTACATTGTATGCACGCCGCTGTTGTGGATTAAAAATTCTTCTGGAAACTTAGCTTGGGGTTCCAAATGATTCATCAAAACAAAAGAAAAATTTAAAACAATTTACCACTAAACCATTTGCAACTTTTCTCAGTAAAAACTAAATATTTCGGGGGACAGCCATTCCCCCGCGTTTTTGTAAGTATCTCCAGTGGCTTTACATACGTATGTGTATCACTTGTTTCAGTAATGCTTGTATTCATAGTAATGATTATTAAACAAAAGAAAACATTTAAAATGTTTCTTTCAAATTCGAAATTTTGCAGTGTGAATAAGAAATATAGTATTGTTGCATTCACACCCCACCTCATCAATTTCACACTTAATCAGTTTAGGTTTAAGGAAATATTGAAAATATACTGTAGTGCCCATACTTATTTTCTCTTTTAAGTACTATATAATCTCTTTGCCGAAATGAAAGGATTATAACAATACTTAAAAATGCATGCACACTAACATACTAGATATGGAAATATGGTTAAAAATCGATTTTTCTGGCTGGTTAACCAATAACACACCAGCTCTGAGCCCCTGTGTGTGATTTATTTTCAAAATACAGTTACGTTTACAAATTTTATTTTCTCCATTTGTATAAATCTTAATCAGACAATGATAGCTTCTCCGGAACTATCTGAAATAAGATACCTTTGACGTTGCTTGTAAATTTTTATGGTGAAATTAATATTCTTGATGTTTAGGCTAAGGAAAGATCGTAGTTTGGGCGGTGGGGGGAGAAGAACGAGGAATCTAGTGCTGTGTTTTCTTTAACGTAAGTGATTATTTGTTACAGTTGAAGACATCGATGCAGGAAGGGGACTGTTCCCTTTTTTCTTTAAGTCTTGTATCCCAGTTTGAAATGCACGAAAAAAATATATTATCATTTCTTCTGTACAAGAACGAGACATCTGCAACAAAAATTTCATAAGATACTGTCAGCCCCGCTTAAACGAATACTGTCGGTTCAAACAAATATTATTCGATTAACCCACTTATACCCAGTAAAATAAAAACGAGACGCTTGTTAGTTAGTGCATACAAAAACCTGTAATTTATATATCATTTTACTAAAGCTTTTTCACAAGTTAAATAGTCCTTCTTCTTGAGAAAACCAGTAAGAGCCACTATTTGGATATTAGAGTTTATTTATTGACAGCTATTTTCAGACAAATCAGTCAAGCAACGATCCAGCAAGGGGGCCACGTGGGCCTAGAGGTAGAGTATTCTCCTCGTAAGCAAGTGATCGCGGGTTCGAATCCCGCCTTGCCCATGGATGTTATTTCATCCTCTCTGTGCCGTGAATCTGTCCTGTGTTTGTTTTGGACTAACATAACAGTTAGAACAAATTTTTAATATTATTTTCTGTTTGAAAGCCATATTTTTTGTCACAATGCCAAAAACAAGGTGTTATTCTTCTCTGCATAGACGAGTTGTTTAAGTTAATATAAAAAAATAATAATATTACTTTCAATTTTTGACGGTTACGGAACATTTTGATCAACGTGACTAACATAACAGATTTGCAACCCTCAAAATTTTGCATTAAATTCATCAACACAATTCTCTAAAACTAAACCAAAAAATAATATTTTTTTCACTGATAGTATCTATGTGAAAGGTTATTTTCACATTAATAATTGTAAATTTGGCATATATTTTAAATGATATTACAAAAAGTGGTGTTTTAATAAAAATCGCCTGTGACTAACATAACACACGATTAGACATTTAACTTTAAGTGTATTACAGGTAATATTAGTACAAATATTAGACTGCAAACAAGATTTAATTGAAGCTTAATACACATGTTTACTTGTAAACAAAATTTCCAGTTCAATTTTGTAATAATGTCTGCGGGAATTTGCAGATGTTTGCGACAAGACTTTCGAAATTTGGGTTCTTTAAATTTAAAACTTGGGTTCTTTAAAATTTGGGTTCTTTAAATTTAAAATTTGTCCTCATTTGCGGGAAACACAAAGATTGCTTTCAGAGCTTTTGCTCATGAAGAGTTCATAATCATTTTCATTCATGTTTAAAACCTACTTAACATATAGACTTACAAGAGGTAAATACCACCACAATAAAATTAACCACTGTCTTAGTTTTTGTATCTCGGAACAGTCCGGGAGAATTTCCTTCAAAGTTCTCAGCAGCTTCATCTTCCACAATTTCTATAAAAAAAAACTTTTTTCTTGGGATTTCATCCCCTGTACTTTTTAATGAACAAATTTTAAATTTCTCCATATTTACAGCATATCATTCTTACCGAAAAACCCTTTTTTAGGGATTCCCGTTTTCAAAAAAAAAAAAAAAAAAAAGTCTAACTCTTTCTTTTCAACCATGTCCCACTTTCACTAACAAACAATCAGTTTATCTTCAATTCTTGTTTTTTTTAATTCCTGAAATAATTCCTATGCATTAATTACCAAAGTTTGCCCATGTAAAACACTGCTCCACACGTTTTACTATACATGAGGACACTTTCCATGATCCAATGTCATAAAACTCCATGACCTGTAGATGCTGGAGGCAGTTAGTCATATTTGTTTTTTTAAGTGAGCAGCAGCTCCATATGGTCACAGAAAAACTTATTGCACAGTGATACCACACATAGCTTTAAAGTCATTTAAAATTCCTTCATTGAAGATGTTGACTTCATGTGTCGATTACTTGCGTCGCTAATTACAGCATAAAATTTGGACCCCAAATTTACCATTAAAAAAACTGTTTTGAAAAAAAAAAAAATTACTGCAGTATATATGGTCACACTAATTTCTTCGTAATAAGAGGTTTAATAAATTAATTTGTTTCTAAAATAAATTGTTTGGTTAAGATTTATGCATTTCTTGAACAGTCATGTTATGTTAGTCACAGTGATGTTATGTTAGTCACACACAATGATGTTATGTTAGTCACAAGTCCTATGGTTAGAAAAAAGGAAATTTTTCATGAACAACCTTATCAATCTAACTGTGCCCATAACATAGAAGAGATCAGGGGGAAAAATGTAAAAAATATAATTTCCAGAAGGAAATAACTGAATTAATTCATGTTTTTGTGACTAACATAACAAGTAAATCAGACTGAATAGTTACTAACTTTGCAATATTTATTTTATGATAAAACAAAAAATATTATATATTGCTGTAAAGCAAAAGAACCATGCTTCAATAACTAAAAAAAAATTCATTATTATTTGCAGTTTTTTTTAACTATATATGAATATGAAAAGTTAGAAAAATATGCGATGTTTTGTGTAACTGCATATCTTATCTTTACAGCCATTTTGTAGGTGTTTATAGTACTATTGTGTGAGAACTGAGGTTAAATTCTAAAAATTTGAAAAATTATCTTTAAAATGATATATCACACAATGTATATATTGGAAGATGAAAAAATCATGTCTAGGTTGACATTTACATGGAATTACCCTGTACAGTTTTTCCCCAAAAGATATTGAGTATTGATCTTTTTAATTTGTTTTAGGTTAATTTCTTATGTGAGTTCAAGTAGTAAGGTTTAATCCTATGTCTACTCAATTGCAATCAAAATTTTTATACATGACCTCATTAAAATTGTTTTGCATTCAAATTTCCCCATTGGTTCGTCTAGCTTTTTGAAGAAGTACCTATTAAACATTAGTCATCAGTAGAAGCGACTATATCTTTCACGTAAAGACAGGCCCGTCATTTGGGACATCAGGACAGGTGATTACCCCCCCCCCCCCCCCACACACAGGCAAGATTTAAAATGGCGGGCCTGCGTCAAGAAAAACGGGGTTAACAGGAAAATACGAATTTTCACAATAATTAGTGTTAAACCTTTTCCTACTAATATTCATGACGAAAAATAACTATGCAATGGTAAAAAATGTTTTATTCATATGATCATTGTGTATTTTTTTCTTCATTAATATTTGTGAGAAACGTTTAATATTAAAGTCAAAGGGGTTGCAAAAATTCAACCTTTAGACTTCATCTCTCAATCCACCCCCCCCCCCCCGCTCAAAAGCCTGTCCCGTATTTCCAATTCTTAAATCTGGAAACCCTGGTCCTCATGTATGTTGAAGCTGATGGTTTCTGGGGAGCTAAAAACGATCCAGCATGGGTAGCCACAGAAAGTAAGTTTTTTTTCCGAACTTATTTTTCATCAATTCAAACTATTTTAAAATTTTAAAATTGATCAGTGATGCCTTCCGTAATGTTATTTTGCGAAAGTAAAATCAAGCAAGGTCGTATCTTGCTCACATATCTGCAAAATATCCCATAAACAGGACGTTAGATAACTTAATAAATATGGCAACAGCCAACTATTTTAAGCCTAAAATGTATATAAACCATTCCAAGTAAGAGTTTTAAGCAGATAAAAATTTTAAAAAATTGTTTAAAAAAACTTGGGCATAAATGTGTTAAGCGGGGATCTTTCACATTGCACCTATGGCATGGGGAAATATTCGGTTCCGGGATGGTTTATTCGTATAAGCGGGGTATTCGTTTATCCGTTACCCGATTAAGTGGGGCCGACAGTATTGAAATAGGCAACAGACTACGTTTCAGGAAAAAGTAAAAATAAAAGTTCCTTATTTTGCTGTATTATTTAGAAGGCTAATGGATTTTATCTTCCAAGAACCGCATTGTATTTTACTAGAGTCAAATAATGTTTGAATAAGTATTAAAAATGCAAAAAAAATCGTATTATTATTGTATGTATGAGTAAGAACGGACCAGCACCAATACGTGACAACAACGTACTAACACTTAGGTAACATGTTATTTCATTAAAATATCCTTGAAATTAGCTTTATAGATGCAAATTTGTACATAATTTCGAAAATAAAGAGAAAACCTTTATAAATTAAAGTTTTAAAACGTCTTTTGTGATTCCTCAATGTTTTCAAAAAGTGGAACTGTCCCGCTTTTTGCACCGAGGTCCTCAAACGGAAAAATTGCAAAAAATAGTTACTAATGTGAATTTATTAATTTCAGACTGCAGATTTGCAGAATGGTTCTCTGAACAGCACCCCTGAGCCCTCAACCCTGTCATGAGTCACCTTCTGTCGTTATTTATATTTGCTTTCATCACTCACCTTACGATCGGTCAGCAGTATGCCGAACGTAATCCCATTCCCGCCGACACGTTGCCCATTTTGGACGATTACGATTACGATGCAACGGATGGATACGATTTCAACGAAGAACAGGATATTTACCGGTGGAACATAAACGACTACCCTCATCCAAGGGAAAATCCACGATATTGCAACAGGCTGAAACCTTCCAACATTTGTGATCCAGATTCAGTGCTGGAAAAAGAACAAGGTTGGTATACTCACTCCCTCGACGTTAAAAAAAAATTTTCTTTGATGTTTATACAGCAAAGGAATTAATTTTTGTTAAATTTGTGAAAAGATATAATTGCTTATTGTACAGTTATGTGCTGTATTGTGTTTTATGTACTGTACATGCAACATGCTCATTTTATTTGATTGAATGGCATAGGGCTGATCCACCGTTGCGGAAAGTAGCAATAAAACTTTAAACACACATAATTACAATTTGGTTTGATAAAAATATGCATACATTTTTTCTCTTGAATGATTTAATGTTAGTTATGCTATCCTAACTTTTGATGCAGATTCCTTGATTTCAAAAAATATCAATTCCTCTAAAAGTTTGAATGTTACGTCCGTAACGGTGAATCACCCACAATATGTTCCTAAGCGTTATTTTCTTGGGGATTTTTGAAAATCCGAACAATCTGGAAATCCGAGCTCCTTATAGTCTCTATTAGTTCGGACTTGTGACGTTCTACTGTACTAAGTTTCACTAAATTGCCACACGCTGAACTAAAATTTATAAAAGTCAGGATGTGTTAAACCAAATTTATTTTATGATTTAATGTTTTTCATTGCTGTTGTTAAGATAACTTCTGAAAATTGTGGTTCAGAACATAAAATGTTTAAAAGCATAATTTTTGGAAATTTTAGGAAAACTTTTGATTTACGTCATATCGCTATGGTGGAAGAGCAATGAGGTTACTAAATTTTCGAAAAGTTGAGTTTTAATGCTTAATAGCACCATAAAGTCTTAAAGCGTGCGGTGGAACTTCGATGTAATTGTATTTCAACTTTTGACCCCGCCAATGCCATAATTGAACCCACTGAATTACGGGCCTGGTGGACGCAGTCAAAAAAAAAAAAAGAAACGACTACTGCCTGTCCATGAAAACCGCGACTGGCACTCGCGAACAGTTCCACTTAAAAAAAAAAGGTAGATGGGTTGTGAGTGATAACTTTCCAAAGTTTTCAATTTAAAACTTGCATTTGCTATCCTTTTGACATATTCAACTAAGCCATGTATTTGAAATTAGCATCGTTCCACGTTGTTTTATACGGTTCAAAATGCTTCTTATTATTCTGTCCCCTGTTGTTATCTTACCTAACTCCCCAATTTTGGTAACATCAGAGCAGACCTGATGCATGCGTAAATGCGCGGAAGGTTTTACCTAAGAAGATCAGACAGTAATTTATTTTTTCTCACGCATCAAATTTGCAAACATATCGTTTGCGTTTCTCAGATAAATTTTTGACATTTTTGAGGCTCTCTAATAATCCCTAATTTTTACTGTCTTAAAAAAAATGTATCCATATCTATACTAATAATAAAGCTGAAGGTCTTTCTTTCTTTCTTTCCTTCTTTCTGTCTGTCTGTGATCCGCATAGCGTCAAAACCGTTTGATCGATTTTCTTAAAATTGGGCACAAAATTAGTTCGTAGGATGGGTGTACGCGTCTCGAAGCGTTTTTTTCAAAAATTCTATTTCGTTCTTTTTCTATTCTAATTCTTAGCTCATTTTTCATACGAATTTAATAAAATTGGGAAAATATTTCATACACATTTTCAAGTCTTATGTCATTCGAAAGCTTAAAATTTGCTGCTAAAAATGATATTAATTAAAAGTTTTTACGAGCATTAGAAAAACTGTAATAATTGTTTTTAGAATCCCGGAAATTCAAGGCTTACCTTGAGCAAAGCAAACCAAACGATTCTAAAATGGTTAAGCTCGAGATTAAAATTTGAAAATAAAGATGAAATGAATTATTTTATCAAAACGGAAATTAATTTTTCATGTTGTTACCATGGTTACGTTTTTATACCTATTTTTGTTTCTTTCTTTTCCCCTTAATATTTTCAAAATGTATTTGTTTTTGTAGCAATTCAAACTCCTAGCCTCATTAAAATGATGATTTAACTGTTGGAAAAAATCGTCTGTTTTTATTTTCTCAGTTTTTAAGGAATTAAAATTCGGTAAACTATAAAAATATCGTGTAAATTGCGATATTGCAACGTTCTTTCTAAAGTAATTCATTTCGGAAAATGTAGTATTTTGTTTTTGAAGTTAGGAAAGAAAATTTTCTTCTTCTTTTAAACTTTGATAAGATTTCTGTTGGTTTCTGCAAACAACAAAATTGTTCTTATGTTCTCTTTTGTCCTATTTTTCTATCATACTTTTTAGGAATTGTAATTGAATTATAACTAAAATAGAGTATTCTTTCTGCTATATCAATTATTTAAGAAATGAACTTTTAATTTTATACCACGGGCAAAGCGGTACGGGTACCGCTATTTAACGATAAAAATGAATCGATTTTTCCAGAAAATACTTAAGTCCTATGCATTTCTATTGACCTTAAGCGTTTTGTGAAAGAATCAATTCAAATGTCGTTAATTGCACCACATGAAGGTTATACTACTGTTCCACCAGAGAGCGCCATTTCCCTATTCGTATCTGAGACGCTATTTTTACAGAAATCGGACATTAACACCCGTTTTGCACCCAAAGTTGCCCATTCCCCATGTAAGTATGTTCTGGAAATTCACTTTTCAAAGTTTAAAGGCGTATGTTCCACAACAGAGCTTCAAGTTCATGCAGCAAGCACTACAATAAAAATTCACTACTGTTGGAACACAACATGACTGATGCGTTACTTTAAGAGGCCCTACAATATCCTTGCTCACCTTGTAAATTATTTCTAAATGAGCTTCACTAACACAGAATGCAACGCGTTTATAAGTAAACTAGTTGTTGGGCCCGGCTTTGCTCGGATTTTAATGGATTAGAATTTTTTATATATTCTTTGTTTTATTTATATGGATAACTACCATCTTTTCATCACTAAATATTTTCTCATGTTTACAGCCGACAGATTAGATTCATTCATTAAAACTTTGTATCAGGAAACTCCTTGCATTTGTGACAGTTGTGAGCCAGGCGCCGGAGGAATAGTGATAGGCATTGCTTTGCTAAAACACATGTACCAGCCATATAAGTAAGTTGTTTTTTTTTTATATGACTGAATTTTTAACTATAACCTGTAAGTTAAGATTAAATATAACATTAAATTTTTATTTCAAGCAAAATCCTTTGCAAGAAAAAAAATGGTAAAATTGTAATGATCGAAAAGCAATCAAAACGATTGAAGCAAGAAAATTAATGACCTATTGAAAAATCTTACCGCCAAAATCAAGTCAAGTACGTAACAGCTGATCAATGAATCAGACAATAGAGTGCAAGAGATAATAACCTCTTTTTAGTTTAAAAATGATTCCAAAAGTGGAGATTTGAGCTAAGGATCTAGAATGGCGTTGTTATCACAATCCTGCTGAGAAATAAATCTTTTATAATAGGTATCGGACCCCAGATCAGAGAACTCCTCGATAGGGATTCACCACTGCTAGTACCCACCGAGTGCGTGCCCGTTAGATCCATGGGTGCGAAAGTCCTATGGTAAGTCGTAATCAGTTACCATGGGTGCATATTCTTGGTTATTTTCCCTTTCCTCAAGAACAATGCTTAAATTGTGAACTTTGTGACAGACGGTGGGACTGTGTGTCGGTCGAGGACAAAGTCGGATTTCTGCTCTTTAGGAGGCCTTATATTCACAGGAACCGCTCTCTGCTGCCTTAAATCCTTTCGCTATACTAAAGGGCCTTAGATTTCCTCTAGTTGTATTAATAACAACAACAACAGTAGCTTAGTAACTTCTTTTGGGTAAAATCATTCAATATGAGGGTATTTTTTAGTATGGAAAACTATTTTATGCTATATGTATTCGACACTTCGATCAACGGAGAGTGTCAAAACTAAACGTGCAAGAGTTGGTGCTTTGTGTTGTGATTAGAAACAATGGTCCGTATTGCAGCTGTGAAGGTTATAAGAGTTAACTTGTTTTACAGCTACGGAAGTTTTTTTCCAGTGCAATAGTAATCAAATAGTACCGTTCTGTTACGTTGAAACTCAACTTTATAAGTTATATTTTCTTACGTATTAGTTATATTACGTTTTGTAGTGCATGCTTTTCAGTACTTATTTGATTTTTGATTCATGTTATGAAGAATGAAAACCAAGTTGTGGAAGTGTTTAATTTGGAGTAGTCTACAATATCGAGAAAAATGCTCAAAATGCGAGGCAAGAAAAATTCCTTTTTCTTCAGAAAAAGAACGGAGAAGTGAAAGTGAAGATGAAAATGATGCTGCGTTCTTCAAATGATCAAAAATTCCGTCAAATAGCCATACATAGACTTGCCGGTAATCGAAAAAAAAAAAGATTTTTTTTATGAAGTGCATATAAAGTGGTTGATTCAATGAACTGGATTTTGCTCTGTTTTTGACGATTTAATTGATGAAATCGGTTGATTCAAATAACCGGCTTCCGCTGCAGTTGATTTATGAAATGAAAACGCTTGTTTTCTAGTTTTCTAACTCTGGATTTTGTTGAAAGTTACAATTTTTAGCTAATTTTTTATTTCTAGCTTTAAAACTAATATGATTCCCAGTCTTGAATTTAATGTGTTAGTTGTTTTTTTAGTAGGTAGTTTTGTCAGTAGTGACAAAAACAAAAGGTACCCCATATGCAGTTCTTTTACCCTATGTATTGCCGATATCGGTTAGTGACTTACTCATTTTAGCTCAACCCGTAATGGATTATTTTTTAGGTCTGTTTTTCTTCAGTTGCGCATAAAAATAGATGAAGCGTACTTGCATCGCCACCTGGAGATTCGATGTCACAAACCCTAATGTATTTTCCTGCTCGGAATACATGAAAACCACTTCATCTTTCAAGCAAATCGATATGTTTTCATGATGCATTAAGAAGCATTTTCTTACTGAGCCAAATTTGGATTCTCAATTCATATTTATCAATGTCCCAGGTATATATTGGCAGATATGGCATTTTGTGTCAAGTGAACTAGAATTATGCCGTGATGTGAATGAATAAGTAATACACTTAATACATATTTTTGTAAGTAGCTTTGTCTTACCCCTTTCTTTAAGTGAATAAACATTTTCTTCTGTGCTCTAAGAAGCGATATTTTTTCTCGTGTAATACATAAAAAATGAGAAGTCATCAAAGGGCAATTTCTGATGATATATCCCCTTATTGCATGAAACAATTCTAAAATTAAAACGTTTTCTGAAAGTTGGTTTTATTTATTTCAGTGACATTTTTCTTTTGTCCTTAATAAAGCCGGACTATACGTACAATTTCAACGTCAAACTATGCGAGTAAATATGCACAAAAAATTTCTAAAATATGCACTAATATTTCCAAAATATATGCACTAAAATTTCAAAAAGTATGCACTAAATTTTTTATGTTCAAGTAAATAAAAGTCTGCACACCAAAATAAAAAACTTGCATTTCTATATTTTGACGAAAACCTTGTAATTTTTAGCAATAATATACACAAAAAATAGCATATGCATCAATAATATGCACAAAAAGCGGTCAACACGGGAAAAATTTACAGGTTGACCAATTTTTGTTCTTTATGAAGAACAAAATAGTTTTTTGAAATCTTTCTTTTATGAAAAACAAAATAAAAGTGAGTGGAAAACGCTGTATTATGCAGTTATTTAGAAAATGTACCGTTTTATGTATTTACTAGCGGTACCCGCACGGCTTTGCCCGTGGTATAAAATTAAAAGTTCATTTGTAAAATAATTGATATCGCAGAAAAAATGCTCTATTTTAGTTGTAATTCAACTATAATTCCTTCAAAGTATGATATAAAAATCTGGTATGAACCCCACGCTACTTATTTTTACTTGTAAATTTCTTAGTAGATGCCTTAAGTGCTAAAATAGTGCTTGGAGTGAGCAAGATAACAGTTTAAACATTTATATCCCTAGTTTGCCACGAAACAATGCAAAAAAAATGTTTTACAATGATTAATCCCCTAAATATCGCCGATTTTAACATCATTCAGTGGATTTTTCGCAAAGTATCGCCAATAGCGACAAATTGAGTCCAAATAAAAAAAAGAAAACAATTTTTTTCTCCAACTTGGTGATATGTCGCCAAAATGGCGGCAAATAC
>JAXGGA010007216.1:0-64252 GCA_038373865.1 Uloborus plumipes | reverse complement strand
GACTGAAACAGTGACACCGATAATCTGGGCCAAGCACGGTAAACCAATACTACCCGTAGATGAATTAAATAAAACGCCGAAGTCCCTTACATACCTTTTCTAATCACTTCACAGCAGAACCAACTTATTCTGAAACTGCGACGGTAATAAATACCCCAACAGTCCCTTCCATCTTGTGGCCATCTCGGTTTCTCATTATGCACATTCAATTACAAAGCACCCGCGCTACCCGATGCTTCGCCTCTAATTAAGACGCAAGCGCTGCCTCAATTTCTCTCTGACCAAACTCTTGGCTGGGGAGAGCAAGATATTCTTTCCCAAATAATAAAGTAATTCCTTCATGGATATGAGCATTGTAGGTAGCATGATATTTTTCTGGTGCTCTAGTCTCTTCTACCAGCAATTAGCGTTTTAATTAACAACACAGGACCCTTCTTCGAATCATTTCCGATAGAAGGTGGGGTTTTCTTTTTGTTCACCAGACAACGTTTTCAGTTTTAATTACCAAAGTTAGCTATATGGTTATAAATTCAATATGTAGTTTTAAGGGACCTTAAGATACAAAATCTACTTTGCTATCTCCATTTGCACAAATGAGATGTTTTTAGAAACACTTTATGCACTTTATCCCCGGAATTTTAAACTTGGGCTTTTAATATTAATGTATGCGAATTTAAGGAACCGTTACGTAACCGTTATAAAAAGTATCACCTTTCTTAAAAGATTTCTCGCGTATAAAAGACAATATTTAGCACGTACTGAGAGCGCTATCGTACATTCACAGCCGTAACACCTGCAAAACATTTTTTTTCAAGTACAAACACTTTTTTTTAAGTTGATTTTTCATCTTATGGTACAGAATGGTTTTTTTACAATCAGATACACTTTTCTGCCTAAGGTTAAAAGTCCTGAAATCAAGTACAAATACATGCATAAAAAGGATGCACCCGTGCTAATGGATTGAGCAAGTTCAATATTTACAGGGCGATCTGATGCTTAACATTACCTTCTCAAAAACTACTGATTTTAAAAATTATTTTTAAATTCTAAATCACAGTACAATGCATGGGAATTAGTTTAATACATGTTCGATGTGTCGTCCATATTTAGCTATAATATAGCGCAAATTAATATCGAAATTCTGCACCACTCGCTGAAGAGTAGGAGTTTCAGTGTTTTCAATAGCTGCTAACTTTGAATCAAACGATTGGCTGTAGACACACTTGGGCACTTATTTAGCTTAAAATCAGTTGCAAACTTTCTTTGAGTTAAAATTGGGTTTCTGTTCAAATAATACGTTCAAACCATGAAAATGCGCTCAGAAACGCTATATCTCGACATTTTCTCTGAAAAATAAATAACAAAATCCAACTCAATGAGTGAAAAAAAATTTCTCCAATGCATCTAATCTAACCCTCAGTTCGGACTTAATACACCTAACAGTTTTCGAGAAATTGACGTCGGATTTATTCAATAGGCAGTCACAGTATAACTTGAACTTTGATTATTTCACAAGTATAATTTTTGTACTTAATGTACTTAAGCTCTGAACGCCTCATGTCTATGCAGTAATAATATTTATGCACGCATTAAAAGACAAAAGTTTTATGCTGCACCAAGCTCTCATGCATCACAATATGACTCAATGTAGATAGCACTTGACAATTATTAAACTAAAACGCTTAAGCTCGAAGAATGTTGATTCCATTAAAGGATGTAAAGAGAGACACGAAGTCGTGGCGGAATAGCAGAAGCATGTAGAAACTACGATCTTGACAATGTCCATTTTCACCAATTTGTGGTTCAACGTCTCAGGAAATTTGATATGGCCTGAATCCACGATGGATAGCGATCATTGATGCTGTCATGATGCCACGTGTCAGCAGCCGATATCGTATGTCGCAGTAGAGAGGACGCACTAGGGGGAATCATTGAACTTGGGTGGCTGGGTGCTATTGTTTTACATGACGATCCGGGAAGGATCAGTTGTTTAACAATGTCCTGAATACAGGTGCAACCCCACACAGTTGCTATAGTACTTCTTAATGACAAAGACTGATCTTCATTAAGTGCCATTAACTGCAGTACATTAGTAACGTAAATATTTCTATACTGAACTTTATTGTTCTCAATATTAGGAAATTAAACTTTCTCTTGTAGCTTTTGCATAATCCCTTTTCTTCCGAATTAGTTGGGCAGTGAGATGAATCGCTAACAGCTTTATCACTGCCATACTACCAAATCTAACATACGCATTAACTTTTTGGCACATGTAAAAGTAGTAATAATATCTATTCGTCCAAGAATAATTACTTGGACCAAGAAGAATGTAAGTTACATTAATCATTTCAATAGTTCAAATCAAATTTGCCTTATATCAGCTGTATATATATATATATATATATGTATTTGAGGTTGAAAACATGCAATTCGAAATCGTTTAATAATTTTCATTATTTATTGTGGCGTATACTTGCTTCAAATTCAATTTTCAGAATAAACCATTTTAAGTCACTTCAGCTTGTGCTGTAACCAATATTGAATTTCGAATAAAAGAAGTAAGGGAGCCTTAAAATCTTCAAAACATATTTTCCGCGTATGTAACCTGAATTCTGTCTAACATAAAAAACACATGAAACTGAAAAAAAAGTGCAGGAGCTGAGATGCAAATTAATAAACAACACCTGAGGCTACACTGCAAAAAATGAACTTGTTTTTACAGTATAAGCAGCCGAGGTTTCAATTTAAAACTGTAAAATGCATAGTAATAAACTGTAAAATTAGCAATTTTACAGTTTATTACAGTAAAAGTAGCAATTTTTACAGTTTATTGCTATAAAATTAGCCGTATTATACTGTAAAAACAACATTCATTTTTTACAGTGTACTTAAGCTCTGGTGATTACTACAGAAGCCTTGAATTTTTTCTATGCTTATATTTAGCTTGTGTGTGATACTTTGATATGCATAATTTGTATTCAGACTCAAAGTTTTACTTTGTTTTTAGCATAAAGCAGGTACCATCTAAATACGGATAAGATGGAAAGTCAAACATCCGTTTCACAAGCGGAAATGGTTCTATTTATCAGTTTTTAGCAATGTCAGCTTTTGTAGATATGTATTAGTCTCTAAATTAAGCAGATGATATTGAAATTACGCGCATCAAATTCTTACTTTTTTCCTTGATTCAGATTGACTCGCCGTATCTGCACGTTTGTCAATTCCATAGCAACCGTAGAAAGACTGTAATTAACAAAATACTAAAAACGTATCAGAGGAATATCATGACATTAATAATGAGAGCAAAATCTACTTCAAGCAATAATAACGTAAAATATACAGCTGCACCTTAAATTGGCACTTAAGTATCTTTAAAACAGAACACAAACTAAATTGCATGAAAAATTCTTAAGAAAAATCTTTTATGCACAGGGGGCAAATAGTTGATAAAAGTGAAGAAATTTTAACAAGTTTTCGTGAACAGTTTTGCATCATTTGAACCATCAGTAATCAAAACGTACATAAATGAGAAATCTTGAAATTTTCCTCTATGAGTTCCTCATATGAAATTTTGAATTTATCAAGCTACGGTACATTGTTTAAATGAACTTTTTTTAATGCATTTTACGATAGCTTCATTTTTACCAAATATATTTAATTCCATGCGCATTAAATTCATAGTTAACAAACTCGCCCTCTCAAATGAACTGCTGAAATGCCGCCTCTGTTTATGCATAAATTTGCCAGATAAGCTCCTTCGAATCACGTAACCTATCCCACATTTTTTTGTGGGATCTTAAATTTTTATTCACGTTAAAACAATATTGTCTAAACTGTTCATACTATACTCTAGACGCAATACACGCAATGCTATACCTATACTTCTTCGCTTTATAGGTATTTTAACTGAGGGATCGGCTTTATTTTAAAACTTATTTTAACAGGCGCTTTCAAACGTCGGCATATCAGAGCTAGATGGCTCTCCCCACCGGTTGCGTGCACCTACAGCTGTCAACCCCCATGAAATGCCTTCGATCGCGCAATTACAGTCAAAGTTAGGCCATGGAATGAACCGATCCATCAGGGAGAGCTCCATCCATCACGTGACACTCCTTTAGAGGAATCTCTGGCGAAAAGTTTGCATCACCCAGAGACAAGGCAGTAATGGCTCCTAATTGAATGGCATGGCCCGGATAGCACGTGATCTCCCGGATGATGGATGGGACTTTGAGGACGGCCGATTATCTCCGCACAGAGTCAATAAACAAATAGATGGAATTTGCCAATGAACCTTCCTCGATCTTACTTCCAATGAGATCATGACAGTCCTCGATGACAGCCGATGGAAGGCATAAACCCGTTCGGCGAGAGATTATCCTGATTGCTTTATAATTTGATATCGACTCAAAAATTCAGTCCTTTATTGCTCAATGTCAAATGGCAATGGTTGTGGAAAAGTCTCCGTGAGCTAATCAAGTAAAGTATCTTTCCGCTGGACATTAGATTAGTGAAATTTGCTTTCTCATATTCGCTATTGATTAGTTTCTTTAAGCAGATATTCTAAATTTGTCTTCTTGCTTAGTAAAATATCTTTTATGGCGATTTTCTCGACGACAAAGTTTTAAAACAAAAAGTTTAAAAAGCTGTTAAGCTCCTTAAGGAGTTCTATGATTTCCATTATCTACTTGCTGTGAATGCCATAGATGGTTTCAATATATAAATCGTGTCCAAATAACATTAGCTTCTATAATCTGTACACTTGACCAATCAGACTTATTTATTTCAAACAACCTCCTGATGACTCGAGATATACTGTTTCTAGACTCAGCAACGCATTCTACTCACTGTAGAATATTCGTGGATTAAACCGTTCAGAACTTATGTAATGAATACTGAAATTGCAACACATTGGAAAGCTAGCCAACTTTATTTTACAGCAGCTGTCTGTAAAATAAAAAGTAGCAATTAATTAACAGAATTTCAAAAAATTATCTAAATTTAACAAATATTCTTTGAAAACTTTAGGGAAAATGCTGCATCTATGCTCTACATGACCACCATAGTTTTCCTTTGCTCAATAAATATGCAGTAAATACTTGATAGGAAACCCCTTAATTTATCATTAAAAGATTTGAAAAATTTCAACAAGCTATATCAAGGAGATCCAAAACACCGGAGTTATGTAATGCATTTATTTAATTCATCAATTAAAAAAAATATATGATAGTAAAAACATAGCTCTGAAGTCCAAAAATTTAGAAAAAAATAATGTAACATTTTTGTGTATGAGATTGTTTTGCTACAGTGTTTTTAATTTTCTGTATTTGGACAATAGTGAATTCCGTTAAATAAATTTTCGCTTGAATTTTCCATTAATAAGTAAGATGTCTTTATTTGAAAGTTTTAGAGCATCTATGAGCGCACTAACTAAGACGGAGAAAGAGCTATAAAATCTTTCTAAATATAGAATTTCATAAAAAAATACTTTATTTTCTTTCTTAAACTTCCAAGTATTTTCCTAAGCATAAAACTCTACCTGGCAGAAGAAAATACTCTGTTACAAACATCGGCTCGTAACAATTTGCTGAGTCTACAATTTTATAAACATCGGCTCGCATCCGAAATTTAGCTCTAAAATTGATAAACGGCTGTCCCCCCCCCCCCAAAAAAAACACTTCTAGAATTTATCCTTACCAGTGAAATATTTATTTCTTCAAGATTTTTTCCCCCCGATTTACTATTCTTACTGATGATACAAGCAATAAATCAACATTTGGATATGATAGAAGCAGATTCTGAAGTCTTTGTACCTAAAGAGAGTGCAATTTCTAGGGGGCTAATGCATTCATTCACTTATCGTTTTTTCACGAAATTACCACTTCAATGGCAGAACTAATAAATGAAGTTGTCCGGACAACAAATGCATCGATAAAAGTCAGGACATTACATCGATCCCCATGGCATAAATAGCCCTATGTGGGGGTCCAATTGTTAGATTAAATATAAATCACGCTTCATTCCCTTCCTCCGCAGAAAAACAACTTCTACTTTCACGCCCCGAGTGAGGCGGCTGTCATCTGTCGGCGAGGAGAGGCCCTATAAGCCCCCCTGAGGAAAGAAGCAGTAATGAAACAATCACGTATCGATATGGATTGAACTCCAGGTACAAATGACGGCGGGAGGAAAATGTCACGAAAGTCACCAGGGACACCAGGCCATTGTGAAGAAGCGGAATGATTGGAGAAGGCTGAATACTGGTCAAAGGTTCCAAAAAGGAAGAAAAATGCGAACCAGCACGCACAAACACATGAATATTTGAAACACCTCTTCCATTCAGTTGTATGTGAAACGGAAGATTATATCGAAAATTAAATACTTAAGTATTTTTCTGGATGAAAATTGCCTTTGCTGGAACGATTGCCCACCACATAACGATCATTAGAGGAGCTATTGGTTGTGGTTTGTAACTGAAAGTTCAGTGTTCGTTTTGTTGCTGTTCGATGACGTAAGGGTAACACGTATAGGTTTGCAATTATCGCGACAAAATACTGCTAACAAATGAGGTGCTTCATCTAAAAGATTTTTTCTCGTGAAAAAATGCATCTGTGAAGGTGAAGGGGAAGATAATGATACATATAATTGAATAGGTGATTGGGAGGGTCAATTTTTTATGAGGAACAAATCGAAAAGATGATGACTTTGCTGAATTTCCACTATAAAACTTTCTTTTTACTAATGATTAATCAATTTTGCTCTAGAAATATCGTCACTAATGACATCTCCAATATTCTTCATTAGACAAATGCAACAATAAGATATGTAAGTGGCGTCGGAACCCTCAATGTAAATAGTGTTAAATCGGCCTTTTCAACTGTGCCTTTTCTCAAAATATGTTCAAAATACACCCTTATATATTTTTTATACTAGTCAAGCCTACCTTTGTTATAATACTGTCGGCCCCGCTTAATCGAATACTGTCGGTTCCAAGAAATTTTATTCGATTAAGCGGGGTATTTGATTAAGCGGGGAACATTTTTTTACCTTTCCATTTTGACAATTTTAGTCTCAAAACGTAGTAATAACAAAGAAATAGCTATATAAAGGAAATAATTAATGCTATTGGTAAAAAGATTTTGAAATAAGAAAAGTTAACAACAAAATAGTATAATAATTGAGTAAAAATATTGTACGGTCATATGAAAATCATAAAAAAGTAACTTTGTTTTTCGCCTTTCACTTTTATTTTCTGAAACAGTCCACAATAGTGGTTTGTTTGCTCCAAGGTCTTGTGGGAACACTTTTATTTTATTCTACATTTTTCTTAGCAAAATTTTTTGCAAAGAAGGATAAAAATATTATTCGATTATCCGGGGAAATTATTCGATTAAGCGGGGATATTTAACATTGTGACTATGGGGAAATGTTCGGTTCCGGACGGTTTTATTCGTATAAGCGTGGTATTCGTTTATCCGTTACCCGATTAAGCGGGGACGACAGTATTGAAAAAAGCAGTTTGTAAAGTTATGACTTTTTTTTTAATTGTTACTTGCTGTGTACTGAAGAAATCTTTCTGTAAAAGGCTACATGAAACCTTCAGAAATCACATTTAAAAAAAAATAAAATGCATTTTCGTAGCTTAGGCATGTCAGAAGATGAAAGTGTATTGATGATTCATTTAGAATCGCACTTTTCATTGTATAGAAAATTAAAGTAAACTATTTTTGAACAGCTATGAATTTCTTATTGTAAAAATGCAATTATCTGAAATCAACATTTTGTGAGATTTGACACCCACTGGACCCAAGTTTCAATCTTTAATTTAGTTTTACCTAACGTCTGAGGTTTAGTTATGAATGTACAGATTTCAAACAAGTTTCAACCTTACGTTTACACAGTAAAAAAAATGAATGTTGTTTTTATAGTATAATACAGCTAATTTTACAGTAATAAACTGTAAACATTGCTAATTTTACAATAATAAACTGCAAAATTGCTAACTTTACAGTAGTAAACTGTAGAATTGCCAGTTTTACAGTAATAAACTAAAATTGCTAATTTTACAGTTTATTACCGTGCATTTTACAGTTTTAAACTAGAACCTCTGCTGCTAGTATTATACTGTTTTTCTATAGTATAATGCAGCTCAATTTTACGGCAATAAACTATAAAATTGCTTACTTTACTGTAAGAAACTGTAAAATTGCTTACTTTACTGTAAGAAACTGTAAATTGCCAGCTTTACAGTTTATTACTGTGCATTTTACAGTTTTAAATTTTAACCACGGCTGCCAGAATTATACTGTAAAAACAACAGTTTATTTTTTGCAGTGTGCAAGCTGCCAAAATCTACCAAATTGCTCCTCTAAGCAACAATGCAAGAATACAAGCGTCTACAAGTTGACTTCATACCTTGAGTGATGACTACATTGTGCAATAGCTACGGCTTCGAAGACAAATACGCGACGACTGAGCAGAGGGCCATCGAAATGTGCGCCCAGATGTCGAAATAACTTATCACCCAGGACGCAACTCCGGGACAATTACTCAGGCTAAGCCCCTCAAATGGAAGAGATCCATTTATTTGCGAATTACCATAGAGCCCGGTTTCGGACGGCGTGCGCGAATCATCAATAAAAGGAGACAACGGGTTAAAATGGCGGACCTCCCCCTCCTAATGACAGCAGACTTAGAGGGAACCTTACCTTTTCCTATACGGAATATGAATGGCTAATTTCGTTTCCACCCTGTTAATACCTTTTAATCCTTTTTTAACCCATGTCCGTCCTTTCCCGAGCACGGTATTCATCTTGCTGATTGGGACGAGGTGGAACTTGTTGATTATTTATATGCGGTCGGGAAATTGTTTGCGCTCCCAAAACGTCCCCATCTATTTGGTTTGGAAAGAAATGTTAATTAGGGGAGACTACTTGTGCAGAATGTTGGTAGTATTCAAACAGATAGCAAAATTAAAATAATTATTCATTTGAAGCACTTCTCTTTCTGTGCAACTTCCTAACTTCAATTGTTACTTCTTGAAAGAAGTAAAAACTCCCAGTTGGATAGCACTGGTGTGAACATTAAAAAATAATAGTAAAAGATTCATTTTGTAATTTAAATCTTTTGATGATGTTGGAACATTCAATTAATAAACGAGAGCTTCGCTTAGAATTAAACGTTCCTACTTTAGGTATTCCAGTATCGATTTTAGGCTATTTAAAATTATCTCTACCAAAATTTTAGTCCCCTTGTTATGTCATTATTTTCCTAATTTCCTCCATTAAAAAAATATTTAAAATCAGAGATAACCCTTTGTGCATCAGCCTAAATCTATTAATTTCCAAAAACGATATTTCATTTTCTCTGTATATTAAACGTCAGGTTTCAGTATTTTCCAAATGTCGGGAGGTTTTTCAATGAGAAACTTACGTTACTTAACACCTTCAGTCGGAATTATGAAATAGTTAACCGAAAATGTGTTTATTGGGTACACTAAGTACTATGGCTAAGAGCATCTCACAAACAAAATTTCAAGCTTGTGAGTAAAAAATTAAAAGAGTTATGTCGTGTCCAATTTTCCAGATACATATTTGAAATTAATATTTCAGCAAAAAAATATATGAAATATCACACAAACTTTGTTGTAAAATATTCTCCAAACAATGACAAAACATAATATAAGCATTTAAAATGATAAATAAAAGATCATACAATTTTAGAAAATTCAGAAAAAAGTCACTTTTTCGGCGAGAGTGCATGGTTGGAAAAACAACCCGATCTTAGTTTCTCAATCCATTTTTGGGAATGTTGCCAATCCCAAAAGCAGAAATTTTTGCTTAGGTAATAAGAAGCAGATTGCAAATTGTCAACTACAAAAAAAAATCAAGTAATTAAGTCCATTATTAAATGATTAGCAGCTGCTCAAAGTTGATATCCGGTATACCGGACACCAGGTCTGAAGGGGTTAAACACAATGTAACAATCTGCATGCTCTTAATGGTACAAAAAACACAGCGTTAAATTTATTGACTCCTAACACATTCAAAATAAATGTTTAAAATTGAAGACCAACTCTATTCTAATATGTTCACAGGTGTATAAGAACAAAAATTACACAGGCCAACGATGAAAAAACTTTTTTAATGAAAATACCTTATTCTTATGTTGTTTAGGTTGCTGAATCCAAATATGATGCTTAAAAAGTTGTATCACCCACCATTTATTCACATTTTATAGTTACATTCATGAAATAAAGAAACATTTTTAGAATTTAACAGCTTTTTCATAGTTAAGATAACATGAAAAAATAGGTCTAATGAACAAAGATGATGTTGGCAGCACTGCTGAAACACATGCTACAACATGATGGGGGATTACTGTTGGTCACTTCACCGGGAAGTTCAGCAAGCTATTCATCGCAGGAAAAGCTACACAAGAAGCTTCAAGGAAAAAAGGGAAAGAAAATATAAAGCAATTTCAGTTGACAAGTGAACCTTGTATCATCACATAAAATTACTATTCCAAGTATTTTACTGTAAATACAAACCATTTTTGCGATTCTACAGTGTTTCATTGATTTCCCTATATACTGTAAATGGGTATTAGACTATATAATAAAATACATTTTGCTTGGAAACTAAGGGTGATACATAAAAACTACAAGCAGATTTGGATTCAGCACATAAAAATCTATCAAGATCAGCTATTAAAATTAAAAAAGTTTTCAAAAAGGTTTTTTTTTTGTTGGCCTGTGTTATGATTTAAAAGTATTCAAAAGTGGAATCAGAATCATTTTATCTTTTTACTTTAATTTTAAAAGTTATTCTCCTAAATCGTTGGTATAATAATGTAATACTGTAACAGTACTGTCACTTAATAAGATTTACATCTCAATCATTATTTTCAGAAAAGAAATGAAAAAATGTTCGATTTCGTGAAATTTAAATCATTTCATTTATTTATAATTCAAATATTAATTGCTATATTTCTGCTTCAATCTGCTTCAAAGAAAAAATGAAATTTGTGCACAAAGAACGAGAAAATATGAATATATAAAATTGCTGAGTACTTTGCGAGACGTAAGGGTAAAGATCTTCTATTTTTACTGCTTTTTAAAATAAAGCTTATTTACCCCTACCTGCACGGTTTCCCCACTTTGTTTTAAATGAAGAGTTTTGACCTCTGTTTTTTTTTCCAGTACAGTGGCCGCCGCTTATATGAATCACGTTTGTTCTAAAAAGTTTTCATTTAATAAAGCGGCTGATTCAATAAGTTGGACAATTTGATAAAGCTAGTTTTTGACGGTTAATGCGGTTAATTCATTTAACCAACGATTCAGTTAACCATCGTCCACTGTATTAACTTATGCAACGAAAAGTTGGCCATTAACTAGAAAACTGTGCAATTACTTCAAACAACGCCGAGGAGCATGGGAAAATGCCATTCTAGGATTCACCCCCAAAAAGTCAGAAAGGGAACGATATGGATTAAGGAGCATACCAAAGTCGCGGATGCCATTTGTTTAAACTAAAAAAATGATCATAGACTGACCACCAAATGCTATATTGGAAACCGAGATAATAAGAAGGAACGGTTGAAGAGAACACAATGTCGCTGGAGGGATGAGATTGAAAAGTTTTCAAGAGCAAAATAGTGAAGATTTGCAGAAAGTTTGGTAGATTAGAAATATTTAGTAGAGGCCTTTATCCTGAAGTGGATTGATAAAGGCCGACGATAATTATTCTGCTTGCACAAAATTATCATTAAAAATAAATATTTAGAGATGCTTAAGTCTTTTCTGAAGTTTATTCAATGAACTCAGTCTGATAAAACACTTTTGCTAGCAGTGGAGGCTTAGTAATCGTATTGCAACGTACTTGTTGATACCACATTACGCCAAGTTAGAAGTAGAAGATAATATTTTCTTAAAACTTATCTTTTCTGAAGAAAACTCTCATTGATGTTAAGTTAAAGAGAAAGAAAACAACATGCAAATATATTTTGCCCACTACAAAGCCCTTGTCCAACATATCAACAAGAAACTACTAACGGAAGCTGGAAACAATGCATAAAAGCCAGCACCAAAAGGATTTATAGCATTCGTGTTCCCTACAATTACTTAACTGTCACCAAAAGACATTAGTTGAAGTGCGCACCGATTCAATCACCAGCGAAACAAGACAAATTAAAAAATAAAAAATCTCTCAAAAAACTTCACCTCCGTTTGCGTGACTGAACAACTGACAGGAGTCCAGCAAGCGGGATAAACAAGAATGAGATCTATTTGAGTATTTTCGGTGTGAGATAATTAAAATGCGAGGATCATTATGCAAATGCCGAAAAGAAAGCAGCACCATAAAACCCTTCATCTAATCGTTCCGATCCGACAAGGAACATTTATCTCTCTTCCCTGCTCTGGAACAGAAATGTTCGTTCGAATGCCGCTTACAACCCCCCGCCTTCATATTAACACAAAGCAACAGGACTCACTGACTCATTAACAGAATGACCCGATCGTTTTGCGAAAGGAATTATGGCGAGTTCTGGAAAGGGGTTCTTCATTGGGTCGACCCAAAACGTCATTTTAAGAATATGTATTCTTTTTGGAAATAAAACTTAGAAGAAGAAAGATGATATTTCTAGATTCAGGAAGAAAATGAAATCGTATTTTTTCTACGAAGCATCTCGCTGCTTTTAAACCTGATCTCATTTCAGTGAATATGTATTGCAAGAACAATTTTATTTTTCATGAACTCCATTATTCTAGTACCGAATTTCTGCTTACTTTTGAATGAATGCTTAAATTCATGGAAAAAGTTTCAGTAGTGAAGAAACCAGAAAATAAAAAATTAAAATCTCTTTTTCATTTCTTACTTCACTCTTTTTTTTTTTCTAAAAACTACCCTTCCTACCCCCTTCAAAGGAGTTTTGGCACTTTTTCCTTTTTAATAAAAACACTTATAGATTTTATTTCCCTGACCCTTTTTGCTGCAACGATCACTTTTTCTAAGAACAAATTATTCTGTTAGTCGCTGTCGAAGCAAAAACAGCAAACATTTATTGTTTTCATATAAAGAATTGAAGCGTTTCAGTGTCTTTTATATAATCAAATATATGGTTTAGAATAATCTGTTTCTTTTATTTAGTTACTAGCTTTATACCCGGCGTTGCCCGGGTGCGTATTAATACAACATAGCATTCAGAAAAGAAAAAAAATTGAAAATTCTATTCTATTGGGTAAAAATTGCATCAATCTGTCTCTTAGGTAAAAACTTATAAAGCAGAAATTAATTTATTTCTCGTCTTAAAGGCTTATCTCCCTTACAGACGTAACTGTCGTCGATTTAAAAATTTGAAATTCAAATTTTTGATTATTTTTTAAAGTCCAAAACTCTGCCCATGTGATTTCTAGTGCATTAAAGAAGCTCTGGCCCAAGAGTGGTTAAAATCTGGAAGAAAAACAGGATTCACGGAAAGTTCACGAAAAAAAGCATTAAGTAAAAGCGAAAAAGTAAGAGGTTTTTAATCCACATTTTTGCATAATTCCTCTAATAGGAGGACTAAAAAAAGCTCGCAAAAATTAGAATTAAATATCCGTAATTTTATCAAGTTGTATGCTTAAAGGTTCATGTCGATTACAAATATTGGCCTAGAAAGGCCATTTTCTGATTTTAAAGGCCATTTTATTATTGCAACATACCTCTTATTTGGTTGAATTCAGTCCACATGGTTGTACAAAAAGTTCTAGGCACAAACTCCCAAAAGAACTTAATTATCACGGAAAGTTCACAGAAAAATAGCACCAGCTAAAAGCGAAACATGTATAAGGCTTTTAATCCATGTTTTTGCATAATTCCTCTGATAGGAGGATAAGAAAAAAAATTTCTGTATCATACATATTTTGTGCCAAATGAGAACATGAATTATGATTGTTTTTGACTTATTTCATGCTAAAATGAAATAGGTGAGCCTTGAAATGAAAATTCATTGTTTTAATTTTAATCTTTGTTGGAAAATGCTAATATTTAAATACCATAAATTTTATCAATTTGTAACCTAAAGGCTCATGTCGATTAAAAAAATAGGCCTAATAATAGGCTAGATTCCTATAAAAGGGTCATTTTTTGACAAAAAACTTGAATTTGAGCTTTTTAGATTTTTTAAAATTTCAAGACCCCGCCTATGAGAATTCTAGGGCATCAAGGAACCTCTGTGTCAAGTTTGATGAAAATCTGACGCAAACTGTGGATTTGTATAGAGAACAAGTATACAAACAAACAAGCATTCACTCATTTTTATTGATATAGATTTACTACAAAATTATTATACAAACTAACTGATTTTTCGAAAATTTAAATGCAGTGATGACTTAAGCATAACGGTGATTTCAATTCATCCCATAAATTAACCATTGGATATAATTTGTGTATAAATTATAAAATATTCTATTCGATGAAAAAAAAAAGTTTTGTAAGATCAAACAATACCAGATGCTCCCCTAAAATTATACGCAAAAATGTGACTATGGAATGTACTAACTATAAAATATGAAGTTTTCCTAATTAATGGAATTTAGTGTCTGTACTGCTTGACATAACATTCTCAGCAAACAAATAATGATACTTACAGTTCCCAGATAAGTAATTGAAAATAAAATCCGATTTGCTGCATTGTAGGTTAGCATTGTTACAACTGCTACTGCCTAAAAACCTACCTGAAAGATAACAAGGTAAAGAACAAAAGGGTATGAATTGAAATTCTAGAGAATGACATGGCCTATTCAGTTTTGCCGTGTCAGTGAAGAAGATAATTAATAATTATGTATTCTGAAAAAAAAAATCAATTGCATCAGTAACAACACGCTTAAGATAACTTTTTTTTACTGATAGGGTCAAATCCTTTTCTTACCTTTAACCTCTTTTTTTTTTTTTTTTTTTTTTTTTTCCACATTGACGAAGCATAATCTCAATTTTTGTTTCATCACTGAGCCGAGAGGAACTGTAAAAGAGAGATCATGGATTCATTATTACTATAAAATGTTCAGTATTCACTGAAATAAGAATCCACTATGTGTCTTAGAGAAGATTTTTATTTCTCCTACTCGTGCTTTTTATAACTTTTTCATTATTTTAAAATCTCTCCAGGTGTTTCAGACTCTCGTTCTCTTCTAAGACGAAAAATGGACATCAGTGAAATGAAATAGCTCAATCTCGGAGACAAAGCCTGTTCTGAATTCTAAAGTTGCTGGCAATCATCTCTTTGGACCAATCAAAAGAGTCTCGTCAAAATGAAGAGCTCTGGTTTTGAAACAAAACACCCTCGTGGAAAGCAGATAAAAAGCAGACGATTATTTATGGGATCGGTGAGGAAGGGGAGGGGCGTCGTAAAAATCGAGCCTCGTCGGTATTTTTACGTGAAAAACAGATACGCTCGTAAAAATGAGCGCTCTTTTCGTTTTTGGGGAGAGGTCACTAGAGGGGTGGGAAAGGCAAGGACTGCTCGTAAAAGGGATTGTAGCTCGGTGGCCGATGAGGAAAGAATTGGGATTAAGAGGACCATTCATTTCTCCGGTTTTGTTTCAATCGAATTGTTCATGGAGGAAAAAAGGACCTCTGAGTGGAAGCTGTTTATTTTCACTGAGGAGTTTATTCTGTTTTGTCCAGTCACAGTAACAATTTATGTCTCTTGTTTCCGAGAGCTTTTCCTGGGTATTATCTGAAAGAGAAAATAATCGTCAATGTAAATTCCGCTATGGCTTTACAAAAAGGAAGTTCTAATTATTCGTAGTGATAAATCAGTTTATTATTTAATTAGAGGAGCCCTTACAACTGAAGAAATGTGTTCTGTCCCTGAAATGTTACGTTTGTAGTAAAACATTTTTGCATTGCTTGAATGTAATTTGCTTGTTCTTGAATACAGTTTTTCTTGTCAAATCAGCTGATAATATAACTTTAAATTACAAAGTCTCAGATTTTTATGATTCTTATTTTATCATTAGTAGTCGTAGAGAACATAAAGTTATAAATTTTAAAAAACTTTGTACCAATGGGATGTTTTTTTCCCCTTTTTATTATGTAGAACATTACTAGTTTTTTTTTTAGTTTTCTGTCTCTATAAAATAATTCATAACTCTATAGTACAATGTTTCTGTAATCATCTATGCATCACTGAAAGCTTTTTTCATGAGTCTTGATACGATATACTTCACAAATAAGTTTTTGCATAAAGTTTAAGTTATTGAAACTCCTTAAAAACGTCATTTTTTATTTTACTTTTAAGCAAAGACGATGCTTTATTTTCCTTCTTTAATATTATTTAAGTTAGGTGCGAGATCTTGCAACTGGAAAAGATTTTTAATCGTAAGGGTCGTGTTTTAAGAAACTATATTTTTAGGAAGTTATGGAAGTTAAATTCGGATAAATTCAAGAAGTTAATGTTACTGTAGCTAGAATTCAACAGCTAAGATGAAAATTATTGCAGTTTCATTTGCAAAAAAAAAAAAAAATTATAAAAACCAGAGAAAACATACTGGTTTCAGCAGTTTTTAAAAACTCCAGACGGTAAAGTTAACTTTAATTCCCCTTCCTCTTGACACTCTCAATAGGAATACAAATGTTTGGATGACTTATCAAATGTGGCTGTCAAATTGTGTGCAATTGATCAATATGAATTATGAATATACGAGATATATCCTTAGCTCATTATTGCCGCTGCATTAGAGAAGTACTTAAAGGCATATTCTTCGAACATCATCAATAATGATATAAAAAATGCTATTCAAAATAAATTGTTTTACTAAGCAATGTGTGGATTGTTTAACGTTACAATAACACTTAAAAATTGAATGGGAAATTAATAAAATGCTTTGAAACTGAATATAAAATAATGTGACCCTAACATAAACTTTTTTCACGTTTTACGTTACTCTAACACGTAATTTCTTAATATTTTCTCAAAACTAGTTAATATTAATGGAAACTAAATTAAAATTAAACACGATATCCAAGCATTGAAATATGTAATAAATATCAAAACAAGACCAAAGACTTTTTTTTTCGTTCAATGAAGGTGACATGCCCGTACAAATAGGAAGATAGGAATCGAAATGTAAACGAAAGTGATGTAATAAATTGGCGACCATTTGGCAACAGATTACTGCTTACTAACTTACTGTTACTACTTTCTTCTTTCTTTTGCTGTTAGTAATGATTCCTCCCAGCTATTTAATCAGTATTACTTATTCAATACTTTTACTTAACTTCTCTTTAGTAGTATACTTTCATATTTTCACTACTTACTGCTACTACTTCCCGAATACCTATTTTGCTTGATCAAGCTATCATCGGTGTTCGGACACGACTCCACAGAAACAAAAAGTTTCATTGCCATAAATTTCACATGTAAGCACTTGTTATTTTTAAGAGTAGTCATCGGGGACCCATATGTTTCCCTCTTCTTCCCTTCGGACGCATAACCCCTTGTCGAATGCGCCATTAAACGGTCTCGATATGGCACTATAAATGAGCGACTTTCATTCAACTCATGCGTCACCTTTTAATTTACCTTTTCGTAATTAAAGAACTAGTGGCTGAATCTCGGAGGGAAGCAAAAAGTCGATTAGCAGAGGCCCCCAAATCAACAGGTATTAGTTGATTGCATTTAGCTACCTCCGATGCTGTGCAGTTCGGGTAATTGCGAGCCTCCATTCCGGTTCACTAAATGAAATGTAGCTTAATTATACAGATTTCTTCAGTAGAATGCTTGCAGAGCTTAGCTGTTGTTGTTGTTGTCGTTATTGTTATTATAATAATTATTATTGTTGTTGTTATTGTCGTTGTTGGCGTAATTATTATTATTTTTATTATTGTTGTTATTATTATTGTTATTGTTACGATTATTATCATTTTGATTATTATTATTATCATTGTTGCTGTAGTTGCTACTGCTATTTTTGTTGTTATTGTGGTTACTGTCTATTGTTGATATTATATTACTTCTGTTGTTTGTTGTTGTTGTTTTTATTGATATCTTTATTATTATTTTCATTATTGTCATCGTTGTTGTAGTTGCTATTGCTATTTTTGTTGTTATTGTGGTTATTGTCTGTGCTGCTGTTATTTTTACTGTTATTATTACTATCATAATTATTGTAACTGTTATTATTAGCTTTATTGCTATAACTAGCTTTATCTGTTTAGTTATTACTCGCAGTTTGAGATCCTGATGCATGCTCAATGGTTTACCAAACTGTGCTTTTATATTTGGCAAAAATGGTCGAGTTAGAAGCTCTTTTAAAAGTCAATGGAAGTCTTTAAAACTTCACGTTCATTCTGAGTCTCTGGGATATGATTGAAAGAAAAGCTGCTCAAATAAATGACATCCTTCTAGTTATCAAACTTCGAACCATAACGAAGGATCCCTACGCTTTGCCACTTATGACACTAAGCTATGGCTTTTTTCTTTTCTCCAATTTTTATTTAATTTTTCTTTTTATTTATTAACTTATTTTAAAAAGTACTTAATTCACATTTATTTGCAAGGAAATTTTTCCATCATTTTGAAATAGTAATCATCGAGTAGATAAGTAAAAGAAAATATTTGTAATGATTGTTTTAACTTGTCTTGTTTTCAATTTAAACGAAATTTAGGACAAGATATCAAGTTTTGAACGATTAAACCAATCTAAGCTCCTCAGCACAGAAGCTTCTGGTTAAAAAATCAGAAGATTTTTTTTAATGCACGAATATTTTTTAACCATTTATTGTAGTATGTAATAAACTATTGAGTGAAGCGTCAGTTTTGTGTATTTCAGCCCAAAGTTTTAGTCATTAAATGGAACGATTTCTTAAATAATATTAGTTCTGCTGAAAAAGTATTTTGAATAAGCAAAATAAGTGCGGAATTCGGTCACCTTTGGTTTTATCGAATCGATTTGGTTTCAATGTTTAAAAAAGTGTACCTTAAGTTAAAGAAATTTTTAAGCAACTGAAATAAATAGAACATGATTAATGAATTCAAATCTTGCTCCATCTATTTGCACGGATGTGACATTTTTAACCATATATTGTTTTTGCATTTCATTCCTGAAATTATAAACTTAATCCTTTAATTATAATTTATTCGAATGTAAGGAACCATTGTGCATCATAATATGAAATATCAACCATCTACAAAAATTTTTTAAAAAATCTACTTGGAAAATAATAATTTGCAGAATGCTGCGGGCGAGAGCAGGCGGTCACACCCGCAACAAGAACAAACCATTGTTTTCTAAACCTGATAAAACTTTTCATAAGTTAAATACTTCATATTTTGATACATATTAGAATATTTCAAAATTAAAAGTCAAAGTAAAATTCTGGAGCTAAAGTATAAATCTGTGTGTAAAAATGTACCATTTTTGAAAATGTATTAAGCCATCTAACATGTTTCTGGATTTGAATTCTTCTGTTTGCCTTTCAACATGGAGGATGAACAAGAGAAGAAATCAACTTTAAAAAGACCAAACATGGTGGTCAATGGACGTCCCCTTCACTGGAACTCGACCCGTTGCCAACCCAGCTGGTGAAAATTTAATTGCACATAATATTTCGCAACATTTCTGTACGCGCCATTTAAGAAGTTGACACGCAGAAGTCGCGTTCGGAATTCCCTGGCTACTGTTTCCCAATGCCCAATAAGCACGGAATGCAGTTATTTGGGCTTAAGAGGGGGTGTTGTCTCTGACACTCTCTACAATTCACTCAAATCTTCCCCCCATTACGCACGCCGTGCCAAATAGAAATGCCTCGTAAGTGGTTGCGGGCGAATCACACGAAACGATACATTGCTTACGCAAAATAACGACAATGAAAGGGAATTTTGGAAATAAAAGACCGGTCATTAATGTAATGAAACGGGAATTCGAATGACGGATTTTTATTGCAGCATTAGGATATTTGCGTGTTTATTTTTTAACGAGGTAATTTCGATCGATCCAAATAATTAAATCGCCACTAAAGGGAAAAAATGGCAGTTTAAGCAAGTGTATCTAAATATATATATATATATATATATATATATATATATATATATATATATATATATATATATATATATATATATATATATATATATATATATATATATATATATATATATATATATATATATATATATATATATATATATATATATCAGTAGCGAGGCGTGACTTCAAGCATCAGTCATCGCTAACTTTCAGGTCCCTAAAGAAATATATCAGACCATATGTTTCGCTCAGGGGTGTTTGTGATAAGAAATTTCTGAAAATTTTGGGCTGCCGTTTCCGAAATTTAATTTCTCAGTTTTCGAAAATTTTGAACTGTCGTTTCCGATATCCATTATTTGGTTCTTTTTTTCATTGCTGAAGAATAACAATATTGCAATGTGTTTAAAAAAAATGATATATTGCTACAGATTTTTACGAATGTGTGTGTGAGGGGGAGGGAGGGGTAAGCTCCTCATACTTTCAGAACATTTCATCAAGTCTTCAAAAAATTTTACTTACCTTGTAAAAATCTTGGTTCACAGATGCTTCTTTTTCAATTTGAAAAGTTCAAGCTTGCTGAAATGCAAAGCTCGAACGGCAACGAGCACTACTTTTTATGAAAAACATTTATAATTGAAACTAAAAAGAGAGAGTAAAAAAACCAAACCACGCACACATATATTCGTTTTTGAAAGTTCGATAAAGTTCCAAAACACAAAAGGTAACAGTATTTTCCCCCATGCAAAACTACTGTAGTTGCAAACAATATTGTTTTCGACCCGTCGGGCTCATATTGGCGCCATCGTAAGATAACCGCAACCCCTTTTTTTTGAAAAATGTGACGCACCGAATTGAAAAAAAAAAAAAAGAATGAACGAAACAGGAGAAAAAAATCTCTACCCCTCCCCATCCAACCCCCACGATCCGCCAAAACTGAGAGTTGCCAGTAAAAACAAAATGCTTTGCACATAAAATTTCCGCGGATCATCGCCGATGACTTGTTTTACATCTAAGGGAAGCTGTGAAAGTATCTGATTGGCTGAAATGGCTGACAAGCGAAAAAAGTTGCGCGCGCACACACAAAACCGATGCGGTATCTGTAGCGATGAGTGAAGGTCACGCCTAATCGTTTACTCAACAGATGGCACCACTAAAATAAAATTATTTGGAATATTAAATGATCCGAAAAAATAATCTGAAAATAAAATTTTAAAAACTTTAATTCTTCCAGTACAAAACGAGGTTTGCCTTCAGGTCATCGGCGAATCGTTCGATGACTTGAGGCCTCGCTACTGATATATATATATATATATATATATAAGAATTCGTTTGGTGTGTATGTTTTCCATACAGAGAAGCACTATTTAAAAGATTATACGAGGGTTGTTTTCTTTCTTTTTTTTTTTTTTTCAACCTCCGATAGGCTTTAAAAAATAAACGGGTTCAAATACAAATTATATTTTATTATCGAAAGTAAGTTACAATGCTCTACAATTCTCTACATAATCACCTTGACGATTGAAGTATTTGTTATATTCTATGAACAAGCTTTATAATAGTCTCCTCATAAAGTTTTGCCGCCAATGATTGAAAGTTAGTTGTGACGGTGTCTTTGGGTTCCACGCCATTTTGGAAGCACGATGCCTTTCCAGACCCCAAGCAGAGGTCTCCAAGTCCCTGCTTCAGTTCAGGAAACAGATGTAAGTCACTTGGTGCTCGGCCGGAACTTTACGGTGGGTGTTCAAAAATGTCTCATTGCATGCATGAAATTGCTGGAGGAGCCGTTGGGTTACACGAGAGCTATGATGACGGGCATTGCCTTGCCTCCCTGCTCAGAGACATGGCAATGACCGTCACCCCTGCTTGCGGACACCCCTGCTTGGGGTCTGAAAAAGCATCGTGCTTCCAAAGTGGCGTGGAACCCAAAGACATCGTCACAACTCACTTCCAATCATTGGAGGCAACATTTGACGAGGAGGTTATTATGAAGCTTGTTCACAGATATAACAAATGCTTCAATCGTCAAGCTGATTATGTAGAAAATTGTAGAGCATTGTACCTTACTTTTGATAATAAAATATATTTTTTTTATTTGAATCCATTTATTTTTATAGCCTATCAGAGGTTGAAAAAAAAACAACCCTCGTAATTATACTTTAACAGAAAATTCGAACATTAACTGGAAACGAAAACTTCAGAGTCCATTAAATAATCTCAACTGTTTTCTTATACATTTTGATTTAAAGAATTTTTTCAACATAATTCACAATAAGTGATATTTCAATCTTTTCACACTTCAAATTGTGTTGAAAAAAATGTGTGCAAAATATAATTAAAAGTGCGAAAATTCTATACTAAATTGAACACAAATTATTGCAGTTAACTATCCTTTTCTTTAACTGTTTTTTGATACAAAGTAAAACGAACATATAAGACTCTTATTGTATCAAATATGTGATTTAAACCTTGAAGTTTAATTATGAATTTTCAAAGAGCAGATTTAACAATTCTTTATTCCCAATTCTAGAGCTTGAATCCACCATCTTGGGGGCCAATTAAGAAATTAGTCAAAGAAGTAGAACAATTCAATTTTGCGCGGATCAGGGAGATGCATCATTGGACAGGTTATAGGCAGCTAGGGACTGCAGAGCCTCATTTATTTGAATTTCAATTTAATCTTTTAAAACGTTTTGCTTACTCTTTAGTTTAACTTTTTTTGCATGTTTTTGCTTTTCTCACTTATCTTTTTTACTATTTTATTCCTTTTGTTTACTTGTTGTTTATAATGTTTCCGTTTCATTTTATTTTTCCTTTTAAAGTTTTGTACTGTTATGCTTTTTACCTTCTGTGATACTCTGTGGTACATAGGGAGTTATTTTTGAGTCTAAAAAAACTGTGGTTCAATATAATAAGCACGTAAATTTGTTTTAAATTCAATTATAGAATTTAGCTGTTGGTGTTACTATGTGTTGCATTAAATCTAAAATGTGTATGTCTATTGTCTACCTGATAGAAGGGGTAAGGAGGAGTATTTTATCATTTTAGACGCTCCAACAAGAAAGTTTTGACAACTTCACACTAAATATTGAAAGTTGACGTGAGGAGATCATGAAATTCTCATTTTCTTTGTCAACGTTCTTATAATCCTCTAAAATAATATTTATTTACTAAGTTACCTTAAAATGTATTTTCACGACAAAAGTTGCATAGGGCCAGATACTAAACTGTATTCTTTAAAGTAAATCTGACATAAAATATAAGGTTGCCCTTTTTTTTCTACGACAACTTCATGCAATGAAATAAAACTGAAGAAAATATAAGAAAACATCTTCACAGGAGGCAGCTTCACTGCTTCCTATTGATCATTTTGAGACTTAACATTAAAAAAGTATAATCGCTCATTGTATTCAAGTACAAGACATCTCCATATACTATCCCATAAGTTATTAAGGAAAGGAACTGTAGCAGGATACATTTTAGAAAAAAAATAACGTAGCTCCTCAAAAATGCAATGTAATATTTTTGAAACTGAGGTTTTTTTATCGCAAGATATTTTTTATTGGCACCAAGTAATAGTTGTGTTATGGATAAAATTCAAAATGTATTTGGATTATTGAGTGCATTTGGAGCAAAAAGAAGACAGTTTCAACACATATACTTAATAAAACACTGGTAATTCTCTTTTATCAAAATGGCACTGAAATTGGTTTCATTATGAGAAATTTTTAACATGACATAACTTTTTGTTTGAACAACGACAAATTGTTATAGGTTTTCTTTGTAGACATCAAGCGTCATGTAGTCCCTCTTTCAGATCGGTAGTCTGCCAACGTCTCTTGTCCCGGTGCTTTATTTACACGGACCTTCTCACCAGCGCTTTCAGGGGGCTCTTGCAACACATAGTGGCAAAGTGAAACGGAATCTGCTATATCCCCACTCCTCCACCATGCAGGGCGTGTGGTGGCGGAGCATACACACAAATACACACACATGGCAATACACACAACTATCTTAATTAGTCATTGCAAAAAAATAATAATAATAATTTGAATTCGAAATATCATTTTTTTTTTCTTTTCTTTTTTTTTATTCCTGGAAATTTTTTTTAATGTGGAGCAGTCTTCCTTCTTTCACCGAACTCTTCAATCATTATTAATTAAAGGATATCAATGAATTTGTTTTTGCAACTGCAATTATTTTGCTCCTGCTAAAGTTTTTTATCAGAAAAGTACCCCCCAAAAAAACCACTGCATTGTTGATTTGAATCGTTTATTTCAAAAACCAGACAACTAATAAAATTACAAATTTTGAGAAAACCTTTATAGTACCACGTTAAAGTATTCAATTGCGACTTCAACACTTTTTACTGAAAGAAATATATCTAAATAAGTGTTGAGTACCTTTTATTTTAAAAATGACGTAACTTTTAAAGAAAAAATTTAAAATAAGAGTAAAAATACGTTTTCAAACTTTTGGAGCTTTATCTGTTGGCTTTTTTTTTTTTTTTTTGAAGTAAACAGTTTAATTAAACTTATTTAGAGACATAACTGTTTACGCAGAAAATTTGTAAACTTGCCGTATTGAATATTAAATAAATGTCGCAAATATGAGCGCTCGTGTGTGTGTATGTACATTTGATTTACATTTATACACCGAACAATAAGCTTTGAGCTGAAGATCTAACTTAGTTTCACTGATAAGTGATGATGAATCAATACCAGATTTTGAATACTAATGCATCCGAAAAAGAGAAAATAACACCGTAGGGTTATTTATTTATCTACTTCCCGAATTAACTTTTTGTTAATTTTTGTTCATGCAATTTCTCAGTAGTGTTTTGCGCAACACAATGGGAGCACAACCAATATTGATCTTTTTTTTTCCCAATTGCGTTATTGCGATGGACAAAACCGGGTAATTTTCGAGTTGCAAATAAATTGCTTTCTTTATATTAGGTACTTCAAATGTGTCACTCTAATTAAACATCATTCGTAATAACATTGCAAGTGTTACAAATGTCGCGTGAAAACAAACTATAAAAACTTTTTCCCGATAACTCGAATATCATAGCTGACTATACTGCCGTGCTAAGCACAAAAGTGGTAGCTATAGGCATAAAATGATAAATTTATGCTCAAAGTTTTACAGTTTCGTTTACTTGATTAACAGGTTATTTTATGCCGAATTTTCCCCAACGTTTCCGGCTCATATACAATCATAGAACTTTGAATTTGTTTAAATAAATTGTAACGAGCTACTTAGTGACACCAATACGATTCTAGAAAAAAAGTGCTAAAATGACCTTTGTGCTTGACATAGTAGATCTCATTTAACAAAAATCAAAGCTAAGTGGAAGCTTAGCTATTTGTAAATTGATTTTAAATGAAATATTTTTTTAACGCCTGCCCAACAGTAGTCGAAATTGGAGAAGTTAAAAATCGATATCAATTTATAAAAATATATATATATATATATGTATATATATATATATATATATATATATATATATATATATATATATATATATATATATATATATATATATATATATATATATATATATATATATATATATAATATATATATATATATATATATATATATATATATATATATATATATATATATATATATATATATATATATATATATATATATATATATATATATATAAGAATGGGCATTAAGTGGTGTTTTTTCATGAAGATTTTTAATAGCAAAATATTCAAAAATATGTGTCTTCTTTGTTTTTCTTAAAATAAATGAAAAAATTATCTAGGTTTCGAAATTTAAGTTTAAGTATTTAGCAGTGGCAGTGCAGAACTGCAAACCCCTGAATTTTTATGATCAATTGATTTAATATGGTTTCCGAAAAAGTAAAACTTCACACACTTTGTGAGGAAGAACTCTCTACGTATAGTCCTTAAAATTCCCAATTATCCTTAAAATTCCCAAAATCATACCAGCTGTAGACTAATTTTTTTTTAATTATGAAACAAATTTTTGAACACACTCCCAATGTTAAATTTAACTCATTCAAGTAAAAATGAAGCGAGACATATTATAATTAAATATGTATGCCGAAACGAATTATTACATTTAACAATTATTACATATGTGTCACTGTGTCTACTTTATCCTTATTGAACAGTCAGTACGCGGATATTCAATTCAGTTAACTATTTTTGTTGTTTACTTATTTTAATGAATTGGTTTTACTTTAGTGTTATTTTTAAAAAATGTACTGATATGATGGTTAACAAACAACCTCCTCCTCAACAAGTAAAAAGGACCTTGTTTCATAATTGAGTGTTTTGTCATCAAGTTACTGAAATATTATTGCAGTTCAGTCAGTTTTCCTGACAAAAACATAATTTTATTACTTAAATACTCATAGCTAATTTATTAATTAGATAAGCTTTTTGCCTTCCTTTTTGAATTTCTACAAGGGCTACATGGAACCCTGTCTTCAATACAAAAAAGTGAGGTAATGGATGAAAAGACATCCAAAAGGTTCCAAAAAACCTATTTCGGATATCTTTTCATCCATTAAGTAACTTCTTTCGCATTGTTCTTTGCTATCTCAATACAGGTGTCTGCCGTTCCCTGCAAATTTGTGCATTTTAACGTTGTATTATGTTTTACTTTTCAGCGTTAATCGATATCGGGTTTTTAAATTCGATACTTAAATCATAGGAACTATAGCAGAGATGAGACAGCGATAAAAAAAAAAGTTATGACCGCATGAACCGCATTCAAGAGCAACATTTAAAAGCAGAGGTTACCTTACTTGCTATATCTCACTTATACCTTTCTGGTTATAATTATTTCTAACTTAACAATGCCACAATGGGCAATTTGTTTGGAGAGTTTCTCAGTATAACCAGTCGGATTTTCAAAATTTCGAGCATTTGATGCTTGAATCATTGGAATTACCTGATATCGGGGAAAGAACAGTGTTAGGGGTAAATAGGAATTGCGTAACTCATGACTTACACATTGATTTCTCTGAATTATACTAATGGCGTTGGAATTTTGGAATTTTTAAACTACCATTACAAGTACGGAACTTTTGTAAACAATTTGAAGCGAGTAATTGGTAACGGACGAGAAAATCTTTAGAAAAAGCTATTTGAGAGGAGGACCGTTTTAGAGCCTCAGTTAGTTGAAGCGTATCAGAATCAGCGACGAGATGGTTTAATTGCTCTGGACGTCAGATTAGAGAAAACGCGGCCTCTTTCAGCTTCTTTTATACATAAGTTCATTAGAGAATGCGAATAACTTAAAGCCATAAAAGATGCTTGCAGCATTTACACGGCTACTGGGATGCAGCCATAATATTTATATTGTGTGAAATTCGTCCTTAGTTTGCATTGTTTGCTTTATCGCTGGCTTCTCTGTGTTTTACGGCACCTCGCGTGTAAGCATGGAGGATTTCGCTTTTTTATGGGCCTCATAAAACTAATTGTATCAGAATGCCGTGACTGGCCGTCATAATTTTGACGGCAAAGGGGGACGGACTTCAAGTGATAAAAATGAGTGGGGATGGGGCCATATCACTTGCGTGATCCCTCATATCGCCTTTCAGTACCAGTTGAATGTTTACGCGTCGACTCGAAATGCATCGCTGGCGAAAACCGATGACCGGTCAAAAAGCAAATTACTTGAAATGGAAACATGATAAGAAATATTCTTTTTCTTTTTGCAATCGCTCAAACTTTTTAAAAGCAACTGGATAAGCTAGACAACAGGCTTCGCTCAAAAACCTGTTGGGAGCTGTCATCAAACTAGACATCTATTTTCGCGATTGTTTGTCTAGTCGCGAATTGTACCCAAGTTACGAATTGGGGCTTGCAACGCATCATCAACTGCGCTGACTGCTCTAAGAAGAATATTTTTGCAGTCACAACTCGATGAGCAGCCAACACTCTCTAATGGAAACATCACCGCAGTGTCAATATTTCTTTCAATTTACGTGATACTACCTGTCGTGATTGTAGCTCATATGTGAGGCAACAGTAGCTTCCGTCAGAAAACAGTTTAGGTTTTCGTAAACTACTATGTTGCATGCTGAATTTAAAACTATTTACTTTGCATATTGGTTGTTTGCTTCAAAGTTGCAAACCTTTTTGTAGAATAGTTTTTTTTTTTTGAACTTCTTCAGTTTTCGTACGGTATTTTGTAATTTATCCGTAGTGACTTGTGACAGTATGAAATAAACTTTCAAACAGCAGTACAACTGAAACTCTTCTTCCTGTACTTTTAGTCAAACATATTTCAGATCAAATTCTAAAAGTAAGATTCAAATCAAAATGAATAGTCATACTGAACTAGTAAAGCTAACTTGTCAAAAATTTGCTTTTGAAATAATATTCTAACTTTGGAGGCGAGAATTACATGCATTCTTCTGAGATATTTTCTTATTTCAACTCCCTCTTTAAGAGCACGGAAAGATATTTTTTTTAATTACTCTAAAATTAACTTTATATTTTTATAAATCCAACACGTATTCTTCTAGATTTTTTGAAAAATAACTATAAAACTAATTTTATGGGCATGTAATATTTGTATTTTTCTTGATGACCCTTGAAATGTATTCACACCTAAGAACCAAGTTCCTTTTCTTAAAAAAGAAAAGCAAAGAAAAAATTTTGCATATCCAGCTGCACCACACGTTGTACAAAATGGCTTTTCTTTATATTTATATTTTTTAGAAATTTACTGCGTTAAATTTTCTTTATTAAACATTGCAATTTGAAAGACAAATTTCCTCTTAGATCTTAGCTATCGTGCTCTATGCTATAGTTGAAGGTAAAAATAGGAGTTTATTTAGCTTCGGAAGAATTAGGAAACAACTTGGGCTTATAAGGTAAATACCAAAAACTACAATAACTACAAAAGTAATTACAAAAGAAAGCTTTCACTTTATCTTTTGTAATTTATATTCTCTTTTTGAAAATGGGAGATGGTCTTGAAAAATTAGTAAAAATGCGTCTCTGAAGCATGTAAAATGTTTGGACATTTAGTTCATTATACATTTATAAGCTTTTGTGAAGTCATTGCGCCTACAGTGTCTGTTTTGTAGGTTAAATCCGATTTTGATGGGTTTTTTATTATTATTTTTAGCCAACAAAGTGTTCCTTCTCTCATTTGAGCGCCATTGACTTCTTCTGATTTTTGAATGATTGTCTGTGCAAGAACAAACTTCCACTCACCCCTCCAGGTGTTGAACTCAAGGTGTCATAGTTTTTTGTCTTTTTTTTTTTTTTTAATTTTCATTAAAAAATATCAAAAATATTGCGTCAGCTAAGATCATCTTGAACTTAATAGTTGATAGCAGAATATATAAAATCATCGTTAACAACAAAAAGTGCGATATTGATCTGTTTGATTTTAACGTTTTTATTCACTATTTCTGAGCAAAGTTCAACTTGATATTTCTTAATATTAATAATAAGAATATTTTCTGATTGAAATATATCATTTCAATCCCGCCAATTTATTTTATTTGAAATAACATGCTATCTCCTTATGTATGTATTTATTTTATTTACACACTAGTGACTCCGTTTAAAGAAAATGTAATCTCATCTTAGGGGTTTACATTTTACTGCTGTTTGAGAAATGCCACTTAGTGGTAATCAGATAATTCTTTAAAAATAATTTAAATAAATATAATTTAAAAATTTTAAGTCTGAAAATAACTTCCTTTTCCTTTTTTTAACGCATTACACCATTGATTGAAACATTTGTTCTAACAGTGAGGAAACTTCGAAACAGCAAAACAATAAAAGCCCATTGGACAATTTGTCTGACAATTTGTTTATAGTTATCACATATTTTTGCACTGTCCAAAGATAAAATCAAAAATTTCTTTCTTTGAGCCCTGTTCCTTGTCTCCCACTCTAATCTAAACTGCATATTCAATTTTCAAACTTCCGTTCTTAAAACGTATTAATTGGCAACAATGACATTGAGTAAACAGTCTAGGAGCATTTAAAGAACACGTCACTGACAAACGGCAGATCATTTGATAGCTTTCAGAGGAAATACAAAAGTCAATTACATTACTCTAAATCTAACCCAGAGAAACGAGTAAACTCTGACTGTATCGCACTACGTAACCAAACTTTATGTCCATTTTACTCAGCTTTTTGAAAAACCAAAACTAAAAAGGAAGATGAATTGATAGCTTTTCGTCTTTATTTTTGCTTCATTTGTCAAAATAAAGCTTCTCTTATCAATTGTATTAAAGTTAATCACAAATAAATAAATCCGTTTCGAACTTATTGTCGAGTCTTTTTATCTTTTCAAAAGTAAATTATTCAAAACTTCCTTAAATATCTAAATGTAGCTAAGAAAATAAAGTAAAAGGAGCATCGATAAATCTTTGTAAGTGTGTCAGGGAAACATTTTATCGTGAATTGATATTGATTAAAACATTTATATTTTTCATAAAAATTCCTCAAATTATTTGTGGAATGTTATTTATTTATTAAATTCCACATAGTTATACAGCCTACATTTAAATATAAATGAATGTGGATGAAATCTAATTTAATTTCACATATGGGCGGCTTAAAATAATAGTTTTGCATTTCAAAGTTTTTTTTTCAATTTGAATGACACATGGATTTGGGTTTAACTTTAGTTCCTAAATTAAGTCAATCAATTACGCAAAAAAATGTGACCACGAGGAGCGTGCAAAAGTCGTTCACTAATCTGAACTGCTGCTCAGTGGACATTCACTTTGCTGTGAATTAATTTCTATGTTGCCGATTGGACCAGACGCCATATTGTTTTGCTAACATTTGATTTATAACAGCCCTTGAATGTACTACAGCAGGTTACAATAGCCCATAAAGTCATAAATGGGAAAGCACTCCCATTAAGTTTTAATAAACTAACTAGCAAACAGATACACAACATTTCATGAAATAAATAATTACATTCAATGATGAAAATTTTAACTTAGTTGGGGAATGTTGGGCAAAGCAAGGTAGTTAAGGTAACTTACTTGTTTCAAAATGAAGAAATTGAAAATTTGTTCTGAAAATGGGTAGACATAAAGAAGAAATTATGTATTTTGTAGCACAATTATTGTTCAAAGATTATTTTCATTTTGGGCAGTTATTTTATATTTTCAAAAAAAATGGTATAAGCTTTTTACATTCAAAAAAACGTGGAAGCAAAGTGAAAAATAAAATATTTTTGTAACGAAACGCATTTCATTTGATATTTTATGTGTTTTTAAAACTAATCTCGTAATAACTACCATCAGTTTTATACTTTCTAGCATGTTTCATGTCTTAGCTTGTTGTTCTGAAATTTATGATATTGCTACCCTTAAAAATAATTTTTTATGATATTATTGTTAAAATTTTGGCCTCCCTTAACTCTGTAATGGTCGTGATTTTATCTAACCTTTAAGTTGTCTGAAATATGTTTGTGAACTAAATACACTGATAGATGTTCACAAAGCATAGTAAATACACTGCGGTGCAAAAGTTTAGACAAAATGCAAATATGTGAATAAAAAGAAAACTATTCAAAGAAATGCTTTCAAATTTCTACTGCAGTTACACAATATGGTCCCAAATACGTGTGTGGAGTTCTTATAGCCATAACTGGAATCAAATTTTGGATATTACAAAAGACATTTTTTTACATTGTTGCAAAAGTTTAGACAATAGTCAGATTTTATGTAAATATCCCTTTAAATGTAATTGGTGGAGGAAATGCGGGACTGTATTATTCATTTATAAAGTGCAGAGATTGCTGAATAAATAATCAAAATCTCAAAAGCTCTTTAGTTCTCGCGTAAAGAAGATGAGAAAATTTGGAAGCCGAAATTTGAAAATGAACCTACTTTATTAATTTTTTGTCTTTTAAATCGGCTCTAGTATGGTAGTACATTATTTTTTACTTTGTGGAGAGCAAATTCAGGCATGCGTATTGATCAAAAAGTCCAAGAAAATTATATTTCTTAAGGATGAAGGAATTGAAAAAACGGCTCAGACCGACGATTCGCCCCTTAATTCTACAAAACTTCAACTTGGGTCAAAAACAGCACGTGACAACATAAGTAGATGAACAACTGAATCGGAATGCATAAAAAAAACAAAGAATTGTGCTTGAGCCTTTTCGGACAGAGTGTCCCAAATAAGCCAGATTTTATTGGTAAAAGCAGCACAGCATATGATCGTTGGATATTTCTCAAGTCCCGCGAAAATAATTATAATCCATCTAGGCCATCCCAATTTTAATAATTGTTATCAAAGAAAGTACCATTCATTTTTTAGTCACAATGATACATATGCTGCTTTCCACATTAAAATTTGACTTATTTGGGACCCTCTGTCCGAAAAGGCTCAGGCACAATTCTTTGTTTTTTTTATGCATTCCGATTCAGTTGTTCATCTACTTCTACTGTCACTTGCTGTTTTTGACCCAAGTTGAAGTTTTGTGGGATTAAGGGGCGAATCGTCAGTCTGAGCCGTTTTTTCAATTCCTTCATCCTTAAGAAATATAATTTTTCTTGGACTTTTTGATCGATACGCATGTCTGAATTTGCTCTCCAGAAAGTAAAACACAATGTACTACCATACTAGAGCCGATTTAAAGGACGAAAAATTAATAAAGTTGGTTCATTTTCAAATTTCGGCATCCAAACTTTCTCATCTTCTTTACACGAGAACTAAAGAGCTTTTGAGATTTTGATTATTTATTCAGCAATCTCTGCACTTTATAAATGAATAATGCAATCCTGCATTTCCTCCACCAATCACATTTAAAGGGATATTTGCATAAAATGTGACTATTGTCTAAACTTTTGCAACAATGTAAAAAAATGTCTTTTGTAATATCCAAAATTTGATTCCAGTTATAGTTATAAGAACTCCACACACGTATTTGGGACCATATTACACTGAAGTGACAAAAGTCATGGGATACCTCTTAATATCGTGTCGGCCCTCCTTTTGCCCGGCGAAGTGCAACAACTCGACGTGGCATGGACTCAACAAGTCGTTGGAAGTCTTCTGCAGGAATATTGAGCCATGCTGTCTCGATAGACGTCCATAATTGTGAAAGCGTTGATGGGGCAGGATTTTGGGCACGAACAGACCTCTCGATGGTGTCCCATAAATGCTCAATGGGATTCATGTCGGGCGATCTAGGTGGCCAAATCATTCGTTGGAATTGTCCAGAATTTTCTTCAAACCAATTGCGAACAGTTGTGGCCCGGTGACATGGCGCATTGTCATCCATAAAAATCCCATCGTTGTTTGGGTACATGAAGTCCATGAATGGCTGCAAGTGATCTCCAAGTAGCTGCACATAAGCATTTCCAGTCAATGTTCGGTCCAGTCGCACTAGAGGACCAAGTCCATGCCATGAAAAAACAGCCCACACCATTACGGAGCCACCACCAGCTTGAACAGTGCCTTGCTGACAGTTTGGGTCCATGGCTTCGTGGGGTCTGCGCCACACTCGAACCCTACCATCGGCTCTTACCAGCTGAAATCGTGACTCATCGGACCAGGCCACGGTTTTCCATTCATCTAGGGACCAACCGATATGCTCACGTGCCCACGAGAGTCGCTGCAAGCGATGTCGTTCTGTCAGTAAAGGCACTCGAGTCGGTCTTCTGCTGGAATAGCCCAAGAAATCCAAATTTCTCCGCACAGTTCTAGCAGACACGTCCATTGTACGTCCCACATTGATTTCTACGGTGATTTGACGCAGTGTTGCTTGTCTGTTAGAATTTACGACTCTTTGCAGACGTCGCCGGTCTCGATCTTTAAGTGCAGGCGGTCGACCACTGCGCTGTCCATGGTGGGATGTTATGCCTGAAATTTCATACTCTCGGCACACTCTTGACACAGTGGATCTGGGAATGTTGAATTCTCTAACGATTTCCGAAATGGCATGACCCATGCGTCTAGCTCCAACTAACATTCCGCGTTCAAAGTCTGTTAATTCACGTCGTGCGGTCATCATCACGTTAAAACCTCTTCACATGAATAACTTGAACAGAAATGAAAGCTCTGTAAAAGCACTGCGCATTTATACCTGTTCTATGCGATGCTACTGCCATCTGAAAATTTGCATATTGCTATCCCATGACTTTTGTCACTTCAGTGTATGTAACTGCAGTAGAAATTTGAAAGAATTTCGTTGAATAGTTTTCTTTTTATTGACATATTTGCATTTTGTCTAAACTTTTGCATCGCAGTGTATAAAAAAATGAAAAGAATTAGTTAAAGTTAGGTGAGATAAGGATATTGACGTGACAGTCAAGTATTAGCCTCCTCTGTATGAAAGACAGAAACAATATAATACTTCAATGTGATTAGTAGTTCACTGAGTTGGATGTTTCTCAAATTACCAGGGAGTGTAATTTTTTTATGATGTCGGGTAAGAACTTCTCAAGAACTTGAAACCCGCAGGGGAATCAAATCAATCTTTCTAGAACCGAAAAAGATACAAGTTCTTTTCTACCATTTCTGCAATTGTATGCCACCAAAGAAGAAAAATAAAGTTGACACATGTCTCAGAGAAAACAAATAGATGATAAATTAGCAGATATAGAATATATATAAATGCTCAGTAGGGTGGGGCGAAAAATGAAAAGTTTTTCAGATAAACTTCTAATAGTTGCCAAAAGTTGTCTTTGGTGATAGTTAGCTTTTGTGCAAATTTTGAGAAAAATCGGTTAATATCTTCAGGGGGGGCTGCAATCGCAAAGTTTTATCATAGCTTTTATCGGGATTTTATGGTTAAAATATGAACAAGAAGTTCTGTCAAGAACTAAACGAGCCTACTTTCCCGTACATCGACATCGGCATTCTAGCATCTGATCATTATTCTCTTGATTATCTAAGACTAAAAATTATGTCAAACATACCTTTTTAGCACTTGAAGCTGATTTCTAAAAGCAAAATATACCCCTCTCATCAGATGAAATAGACACATAAAACGTAAATAAATGAATAAATAAAGCTTTGTCGCACCTTTTAAAGAATGTAACTGTTACAGTTCTTCCGTAGAAAAATTCCTCAATTGTTTTCAAAAAAAAAATTAAAAGTACAAAGTACATCAAAACACATTTTATCAAAGAAAGAAAAAAAATAAAGAAAAAAAAGAAAAAAAAACTCGTCCGTTGATAAAATGTCTCGAATTTCACTTTTAATCCGTTGCCAGTTGTTAAATATAAATAAAGAATAAAATGCCCTCGTGAATGAAACATTTTTGTTACAAAAAAAATCGTCTGCCAAAAATAATAATAATAATAATAAATTCAATAAAACAAATGAATAAATAAACAAAAAATCGTCTGCACAGTTAGTCATTTTTTTTTTCGGACTGTTTACTCAAAATTTATTAGGGGTGACAGCTTGCTTGAGCGGTTCAATGTTGAACGAAAAATTGTTCAAATCGGAAATGTAAATACGGGAATGAAGTATCCTTGAAAAGTTCTTTCCAACAAAAAAAAGTTTGTTCAAATCGGACTGTTCATTAAAAAGTTAGTATCGCGGGACCGGTTATTTGAACGGCTCTAAGTTGAACCAAAAATTGTTCAAATCAAAAAAATCAAATATGGGAATGAGCTGTACTCGCCGAGATCTTTCCAACAAAAAAAAGTTTGTCCAAATCGGAATGTTCATTCAAAAGTTATTAGGGGGGGACAGACAGACAGACCGACCGACAGACACACAAATTCCCCATCTCAATACCCTACTTTCAAATTTTTAATTTTTCGATATTTATTTCATTTTTTTGTTTCTTTTTGACTTTTTTTTTACTTGGCGATATTTTTTGGGCTTGGCGATATTTTTTGGACTTGGCGATATTTTTTGGACTTGGCGACATTTTTTAGATGCATTAAGCCAATTTTAATGCTTTTTTCGTCTCTTTTATTTTTAACGGGAAAGTAGGCTAAAAACAATGCCATTAACTAATCTCATTGCATTTTTTTTACTCCTAAGATATATTCAAGCATTCAAAGCATACGAAATAACTCACAAAAAAATTAATTTATGTGATATATTTGTATTTCAAACATTTAAAAAGAACAAAAACGTGAAAAAAAGTGATTTTTTCTTAAATATAAATATATCATTTAAAACAATGTTTGTGGGTCATTTCATATGCTTTTAATGCATGAAAGCATCTTTTGAGTAAAAAAAACGCAAAGAGACTAGCTAAAGGCATTCTTGTTGATATTTTAACCATAAAATCCATAACAAAGCTATGGTAAAACTTTGCGATCGCAGCGCCCCCTGAAGATATTAGCCGATTTTTCTCAAATTTTGCACAAAAGCTAACTATCACCAAAGACAACTTTTGGCAACTATTAGAAGTTGATCTGAAAAACTTTTTTGTATTCGCCCCACCCTAATGCTCAGGTATTGTATTGTTTAGTGTTCTGGAGGACAAGCAAAAGAACTTTAATGCCACTGCTTTTTTCCCCACTCTCTCCCCTACAGGAATATAAACTGTGTGGGGGGCAAACTTTAAATGGTTTAATGCATCGTAACTCAGTTGTTCGTTGCACAATGCATAACTTAATGTAAATCCTGACGATTTGAATTTAAAACTTTATATGAATCATGACAACGTGTTAATGTATAATTTAATATGTACCTATCCTGACACCAAAGTATGATCGTTTACATTTCTTCAAAAACCTCTCACACCTTTGAAAAAATTCAGTGGCTACCTTTGGACAGTTACTTTTACATCATAATTAAATCATTCAACAAACTATGTTTGAAAAATGGGAAACATTCCCATTGAATCACTTTTATTTATTTATTTATTTATTTATTTAATAATGTTGCGAAGTGTAGTTAAGAAAGCATCTGCTCGTATTATTCTCTAAGTCCAGAATAGCGTATCTTTTAAAAGAATTTACTTAAAAGAAGAATTTAGGAGAGTCCTTCATACAAAAGAAAACTCTCAATTGTGCATCGCTTGGGATTTCTTTTTAACAAGAATTGCGATTCGCTCTTCAATATTATACTTCTTGCTCAGTATTTGATTCGTTTTTTAAACTAGATGCAAGTCATTTAAATGAAACTTAATTCACAGTTCTTGCATTTTGTCATAAATAATCAAACGCACAACTATAGCAAGTTCTAATGATAGAGTCTTGAAGTTTTACTGCAAATATTAGTAAAACAGTCTATTAAAATACTATAATGCTTCAAAAATATTGCCTGACTCACGTTTTAGATATTTTCCTTTAAGTGTTTTAAGATGAATGTAATTTTGAGGTAATAATTATGAGCTATTCGCGTAAAACCGTAATGCGGAGTTCTCTTGAAAGATAACTGTAAATCGAAGCATACTAGACCTCTTAAGCAGCAAGTTACCAAATAAACATCTTTAACTATTTTTAAGAATTTGATCTTAACTTGTCTTATGAAGCCATGAAAAATAGGCGAGGAAAACTATAGAACTAAAAAATGTCTTTTTTTTTTTTCAATTATTTTTTAAGACTCAGCTCTTGCAGAGTTTATTTGAATAGAGCTTACACAATACGAAGAAAATAGTAAAAACGAGAGCACATTCAGTTTTGAAGTTTTTCGTTTATAGTAACATTATCAAATCACCACACTACTTTGAATATTTTTATCCTACATTAAATACGTATATGTTTATAGTATATACGTAAATTTAAAGATTTTAAATTATAAATATTTGTCATGATGATGCTTGATTTATTTTCTAAATGTGAAGATCTAATTGAAGGGGCAAGTGGATAAAGGTGATATGTGACTTTTTTTTTTTTTTTAATTTCTAGAAAAAGCTTTCAAAAAAAAAATATTGTGTTATTTTTTTAATGGATTTTTCTCAACGGGTAAAACGGGGTCATATTCTTAGTTACCAACCATTTCTGTGACTAATGGGACATGATACTGATGGACTTATCACCTTTATCCATTGCAAAAAGTTAGTTTCGAAAATTGTCACATGTCACCTTTATCCGCTTGCCCCTTCAATTTTAAATGCACAATAATACGCATCAGTTATATTTCATTGATTACGCTTATTGAATATAGTAAGAGTAGTAATCTGATTACCATCTCATATCCAAAGGCATAAATATGGTATAGATAGTAAGTAATCATAGGTAAAATAATCAGTACAAAACGAACCAAGATATTATTCATTGAATCACGTTTTGAAAATAAACACATGCAGTACGTTCACGAAATGTTCTATGGAATTAAGTTCAAGATATTGTACAAAGCTGAAAGAAAGCCGTTGATGAGTTGAACTCCTGTTGATTCTATTAATTGAACTCATGATAGTGATTGTGTTGCTATCAATGTAATGTTCAGTAAGTAAAATATGTCTTTTTTTGTGAAGAAAAATTAAATATTAATTGAGAGTAGAACACAACAGGGATGCCAAAGAGATTTTTAGAAAAACCAGCGAGTACGCTCATGCAATTCCCAAGATCTAAACAAAAAAATCAAAGATCTTGTAATCAATAATTTCAAAAACTTATTCACATTTTTCACATTTCAGTAAGTAAAATATGTCTTTTTTTGTGAAGAAAAATTAAATATTAATTGAGAGTAGAACACAACAGGGATGCCAAAGAGATTTTTAGAAAAACCAGCGAGTACGCTCATGCAATTCCCAAGATCTAAACAAAAAAATCAAAGATCTTGTAATCAATAATTTCAAAAACTTATTCACATTTTTCACATTGCTGCTATTGTAGTTGATTGTCAACACTAAAAGTCTTAAAGTAGAGAAAAAATCAAAAGATCATTTCTCAATAATTATTTCTTAAAAAAGTTTCTTTTAAAAATAATAAAAAATCCCTGAGACTTCAAAAAAAAAGTTTTTCAGTCTGAAACTATGCACATAGTAGAAGACAGATAGACAAAAAAGGTTTCCGACATAAAGCGAAAAGTTCCATCAGGGGAGATTTTCTTCATTTTCTTTTTTTTTTTTTTTTTTTACTTGAATCTTAGTCGCAACATGTGCATGAACGAAAACTTTATTATTGACTTCGTTTCCAAAAAATTATATTTTTGAGAAAATATTTTGTTTTATTATTTTAGCATTAAAATATTTGTTAAACATATCTCTTTCCTCAATAAAACTCAAGAATTTCAAACAAAACCTCAAAAACCAAAGATCTCTATTGAAAACCAAAACTTTGTAACCCCTAGAACAAAGAACCAAATGCATTCAAAGCATGCATTTAAATATGACTTTAAGTAACAATTATTGAAATTCAATGCGCAGTGAAAAAAATCAAACGCAACTGTTAAGTAGAACATTTTAAACTCATTCGCAAAAAAAAAAAAAAAAAAAAATAAAAAATAAAAGATTTTTCCATAAACTTTCCCTCAAGAACTCAATTGCATTTTTTAAAAAAACCTATTCACTTTATTTCAATGTCAAACCTCTCAAAAGAAACAAAATAACACATCAGCGTGAAAAGTCGAATGTTTGTACCACTCTCACCGCGTGAGAAAATAGCGACAACAAAGACGACCAAAACAATTCTCCATCCCACGCAGTGCCATCCCCTCCGATTGGACCGAAAGGGAGAGGAGGGGGTTACGCATGCGCCCTCACTCCCCCGATGAGGTCTTCCGCCGGCAAACTCTTTCTGAACCACATTATTTGGGAATCGTTTCCTAGTTCGGGTTGGAATGTCCGCCGATTGAGTGGGGATATTGAGATAAAGAGTGTTGCTCCGTCCTAGGACTGACTGCGTGGTTATGCATCTGCGAAAAGATTCTTTCGGGAGGGAGTCTCTGCCAACTGATACGCCGGAATCGTTTGGCGCGAAATCTTTGTCTGAGGTGGAGAAAGAAGATAGACTTTCTGGTGAGAGACACTTTAATTTTTTTCTCAATGTAGTTTTACATATTTTGTAGGGAATTTTATTTTTTTTTACGCATATATAAGTTTTCTTCCAATTTTGAATTTGTTTAAAAAAAGTTTTATTTCAGTTGACTTTCAAGAAAATATCTACAAAAATATGAGCTTGCCTCAATTTTAATGTATTTTGAATTTATTTCTGATAATTTTAACGCCCTTACAAGAGTAACTCACGAAATGAAAATTGAAAGTACTCCTCAAGTATTTTATTGAGTTTTAAATTTAATCAAGTTCATTGTCATGCATATTTACAGTCTTACATATTTTGTAGGGAATGTTCTTCTTTTTTATACACGCAAAACTTTCCTTCCACTTTTGAATTTAGTTAAAGAAAAAGTTTCACTTTAGCTGACTTTCAAGAAAGAATTGACAAAAAAGATGAGCTTGCCTTTCTTTTTAAATTTTTTGATTTTTTTCTGTCAAATATTTTTAGTGCCCATGAAATACCCTATGAAAGTATTTCCTGATAATATCACGATTTTTTGGATCTCAATGTCTTATATTTTATTTCACTGATCGTAAAATACCTACAAGAATATTTCGCGAACTGAAAATTGAAAATACTTCTCAAGTATTTTCTCGAGTTTTAAAGTTAACCTAGTGTATCTCAAATTAAAGTTATATCTTGAAAAATGAGAACAGAAATTAAATTTAAAAAATAATTCCATTGAATTTTTTTCAATTCAAAATAACGTTCTTAAGGTTAAAAAATAAAAATTAGTACACACCTGTTTTATCACTACCATATACCATCTCATCCTTAAAAAGTTTTTTTTTTTTAATGGAACTGATTGGTCTTTATGGTTTTCATACCATTTCACTCCTTCAAAAAAATCAATAAGTTTTTCAGACCTTGAACAAAAAAAAAAAAAAAAAAACACCAAAATGCTTTGATTTTCTCTTTTATACATTATTTAACATGATTGATAATGTATATCAAAGAATCGGTATTGAGTAGCTATTTTAGATGTTATTATCTTTAAGTTTAACAAATTGATACTTTCCCGAAAAAGATTCTATACAGATTTGAAAAACATATATACACTTTATTCATGACGAAATCATAGATTACAAGAAAATTAGCTCTAAATAGAGTGTATCATGTTATTTTATTTTGACTTCTAGGAAACTTGCAGTATCAATCCTTAAGTTCGTCTCCGTTAAGTGCCCTCGAGTCTGTAAATGTTGCTTTTCCTTTATAAGTATTACATCGCAGTAAAGTTTCGCGCAGTCACTTAACCCATTAATGACTGATTTTTTTTTTCCAAAGAAATTTTGTATACTGGTTACAAACAGTGTTTAATGGACAGGAAAAATAATTAAAAAAAATATTTTGTAAAAAATATTTTTTTTATTAAGGAAAGAAAAATCGTCCCTTAAAAGTTACGATAGACCCCAGGAGGGTACATACTTTTTTTTACTAAAATTGTTTTCTGCCTACGATATAATATTTAAAAAGAGATTTTATAAGAAGAAATAAAATCAGCAATTGAAATAAAATGGGAAGCTGGGAATAACTTTGAAAGTTTACCTTTTTTTTTGAGATTGTGAAAGATGTCAATTTTGATAAAGATCATATTAAAACGGCTACAGAACACACTTTACAATGGTTATGTGCTGCAATCTGTTAATAACGAATTGAAACACTACCACGGTATTAATTGAACTGGTTGAAATGCTCATTTTGGAGAAATTCAGACCCTTTTTTGGACCGCTAGGCATTAATGGGTTAATATTCTCTGCTTCATATTCTGCAAATGAACTACTAACTGCCAATACTTTTTAATCCTTATATTTAAAAAAATATTTAGCAGTTCAGTCTCACATAAATAAACTCAATATAAGAACTAATTTACATAAAATAATCATTTTGTTGCCAAATTTTTTCTATAAAACATTTTTTTTTCAATACCAATATCTAGATTTAAATTTTATTAAATTATTTACCATTGACTTATTTATATAGTCGTCCTGTGTTTAGAATTCAATAAAACCATTTCAGTCACTTCCTTGATTTTTTAAGTTAAAAATGATGCAAAGTTTGCAGAGATGCGAAAGGAATAAATATTCACATTCCAGTATTTAAACAATAAACTTAAAAGCAGGAAATTTCATTTTTGTTCACATTAATTTGCATGTTTAAAGCTAACTGGTCGCGAAAATTATGAAATTTCCTAACCTCAAACAAACAAAGAAAAAACTTTGAGTATTTAAATCTCAATAAATAATAAATTTTATGCATGCCTGCAATTTCTTTTTCTGACGAAAAGCAAGCTTTTACTTTACCAAAATGAATTCCAAATTACTCCATTTATAACAGGATAGATAGATATTCTTAATAGTGTACCATAAGTAGTTATAAATAAGAAATAAAAAGATTTAATTAAATCTGTGGCTTGGTTCTAAAAGGGCCTAAGTCAGAAATGTTAGTTTGGAGAAAAAGGCGATGAAAGATATGTGAGATTTTTTAGAATGCTATAACTTTCTTATATTAACATTCCCATTATTATTTTTTGGTATTTGTTTATTGTTAGTGTAAAGAAACATTATTTTATCATATAAAATTTTTTATATATTACATAAATTATATATTATATGTATACAAATATATAATATATATATAATAATTTATATAATATATAATATATATATTATTATATATTATATAGACATTGGCCTTTGTAGAATTAGAGCTTTACTAAATTGGAAACTTTTGATGTAAATAACACAGAATGTGAAAAAGTTGACGTTGGCCCTTTTAGAACCAAGCCACAGAAATAAATAAGTGTGAAAATAAAAATAGGGTTTCAAAACGCATTCATATTTTTTTCTCTCCAATTCTCAGGTATCCCTGACATTGTAAATGTTGTTTTTCCTTTATAAGCGTTGCTCTGCTGTAGAGTTTCGTGCAGTTACTTGATGTTCTGCTCGGTTTCATCTGCTACAAATAAACGGCTATTTACCTTTTCTTCTGGTCTTGCCAATCCCTGACGCTGTAAATATATATTTTCCTTTTTAAGTGTCACTTCGGAGTAAAGTTTCGCGCAGTCAAATAATCGTCACTGTTTCTTTTGCTGGTACCTAATAAATGGGGATTCGCCAAAAAAGAAAGGTTCGTCAAATTTTTAAATCCGAGTCATGACATTTTTTTTTTTAAGTCAGCTCTCCTTCTATACAAAAAAAGGGTTAACACCTGCACAAGACAAATTGAAAATGACTTAACTAAAGTCGGAAACCATATTGTCATTGTCATAAAAAGTAAAAATATCTTTTAATCTTGATTTTAGACTTTTGTTTCGTTAAAAAAAATGACGAAGCGTTTCACTATAATTAGTAAAAACAAATTAATAATCATTCGAATGATAATAATGATGCAACAATGATTTAGATATAAAGTCAGGAAAACTTAAAAGATTCAAATTATACTTGTAAAGAGCTGAAAAGAGTTCGAAAGCAGTGGAAAAAAAGGAACAAATGTAAAACAGGAGTTATTTCAATTAAATGATATAAATTAAGATGTAAAACTAAGTTAAAATTTGCACTAAACAATTTAATTTAAATATTCAAATTTATCGTTATTTTACGTATCAGAAATGTTGACAAATTGCTGAAAAGTGCAAAATTTGTTAATCACTACTAACTGTGGCTTTGCATTAAAAAACCATTGACATGTAATGAATCTTAATGATCAATAGACCTTTGATTGTTCAACAATAAAAGATAAGAATGCACATTTTACAAAATTCATACCAAAGGAAATATTTGAATCATTCATACCGTTAAGACTATATAAATAACAAATTAAGGAAGCAAATTTTAAAAGTGTGATGTTTAACCCTTTGAAACTATTTTATGACGCATTAATAGTTTTTACTTTTTTGAACTTAAATTGCAATTTTTTTTCTTTTTTTTTTGAACGGTACATTTTACCCTGCAGAACTACTTTTCATAAATTACTCTCAGTGGCAAGTCTTTAATTAAGGCATGCTTTTTTTTAATTCTCAAGGGAATTAACTAGTAACTTTCTGACGCTTCTGTCGATGTTAAAAGTATATGCAGATGTTTATTTTTTTATTCTACAGACGTATTACCCAAACAAATGTTGTCCTGGGCATGTAAACAGCAATATCGGTTTTTATTTTTATTTTTATTTATTTATTTATTTATTTTTTTTTTTTTTGCATTTTTATCATTTATTTTACTTTAGATTCAATGTAAAAAACTTGCTTATTTGGCATCCGCTGAAAATAAAACACGAAAAGAGCGTCAAACTCCAGTATTCCTAGTGTTAGTAAGGAATGAAATACGCGATTTTTCAACCACCTCAACACTAATTTTTGTACATAATGCGATTTATCCGCCCAAGGCAAAAATGCCTAATGAGTCATTATAACTATATTAAGAAAGACAATTTCGCAATAAAGTGATTTGTTTATATTTAATTACTAAAAAGAATTTTAAACCTTCTGGCCTGCTGTGTATTTACAATTTTTATTGTTTATTTCTTTTAAAGTTAGTTCTAAAACTGCTTAAATGCAGTTCTAATACCTAATATTAGTGCATCTTTCGAATAAAAAATGAATGGTTGTTTTGTAATGATTTTTTCCCTAACTTCTACAAAAGGTATGGCATCTCTCTCACTTTTACCCTAATGCCGTCAGTAAAGTGATTATAATTCTTAGAAAACCTACATTTAAAAGTTTTAAGAGATTCTAAAGTTAAGAATTTTAGTAAAGAATTTTAGTAACCAAAACACTAATTTTCCGCATCAATGTTTTCGGATTTATAGCATCAATTGACTTTTTTTTTACACAACAATCGCGTGAGACAATAAATAATTCAAACATGGAGTAGCTTGGTAACAACTTACAGAATCAAAAAATGAAGCGGTTAAAATAATTATTTACTAAAGAAACTAGATTCCAGTACTGTTATTGCCATGCAGTTGTTAATGCATAGGAATAGTTAATAATTTATTTTCATTAACAGCAAATTTTTTTTGACAGGTCCATTAAAAGAAGAAAGAAACACTCTTGAACACAGATGGAGTTTCATAGAACATCGCCATTGTTCGCAACTCCCAGATGTCGTCCTTAGTTGCTGTTCCAAAAGATCTAAAATAACTGCCAAAGAATCTGGACGAATTCTTAAACACATGGCTGCCCATTTCGAACATTTGAAAGTTCAGAAGGTAAGCCTCCTCTTCTTCGAAGCTAATCTCTTAAATATTTTTGAGTTCTAAGTTGCATTTCGCTGACATATTATGTTAAGATGATATCAATTTTAGAAATTTCTTATTTCTTATACATTTTAATTAAAAAAAAAAACAATTTTTCATTAAATTAAGAAAAACTATGCACTTCCGTATAGATATATTTTAAGCTATAACAATATATGTGTGATTCTACAAAAATGGGCAAATTTGTGTTCCATACTGATTGCTCTTTTTGTTTTTAATTTAATAAAAAACTATTTTGGAAATATTTTTATGCGTCTTTTGTTCTATAATTCTGATTATCGACAAAGTCAATAATTATTTATTATTCATTTAAAATATTACATTGAAATGTCATCCACATGCCCTGTCCCATCTATGCAATTTTCACAATCGATGGAATATAGATTTAAAAAGTTTTTTTTTTTTTTTTTTTTTTTTTTTTTTTTTTTTTTTTTGCTCAAAAGTTTTTTATTTATAAATGTGAATATGTGAATGTGTGCAAGATGTAAATCACAAAAAAAAAGCTAAATAATGTGAAAATAATGTCTCTAAAATTTAATCTGAACTTTGTCACAGCGATTATCAGTCATCCACATGTCTGAAAAGTATAGATATTTTTCTCTGAAATGTTTAATTTCAAAATCTGGCAACACATCTTAAAATAAAGCATGGAACTTTGTTATTCCTCGCTGAAGATTAATTTTGCTGTTCTGCAATTACTTTTTGATAAAAAGCAAGCTAAACTCAACTTTCAAGGCAAGTGTTTTTCATCTTTGTCATTAACATGGCCTACAGAATGCAAGTAAAATGTACATGTAAATAAATTTTGACAATGAATAGCCCTAAGGCTTACATTTGTTGGTTCTCATTCGAAGTTAGACCGAAAAATATTCAGAAATGACTTTTTGAGAACACATTACTTGTGTTTTGTCATCCACATGCCATTTTTCTAATGTCATTCACATGCCCCAATATGAGACACGTGGATGAATCAAAAGCCAAACTATGACAGTACAATGTTTTAAAATTATGTCTAACAGTTTACAGGTTAAAAAATTTCATTAATATACCTATTGTGTTTGTGTTATTCACATATTTATTGTGTTATTCACATATCCATTGTGTCGTCCACATGTCCTTTTTATCATTCACATATGCCTTCAAAAAAATAAAAATCCAAAAATACAATAAAATACAAACATTTAAGCTCTGCTGATATTCTATTTTAATTATGCAACTTATGACTTACTTTGCTGATTTTTTTTTTTTCAGATTTTTAATTTTAAATTAATTTTTTGAAATCTACATGTTAAAAATATTCCCGTATTTGTAGAATCACCCATATATATAGAATTTAAATGAGCTTCCTAGAAAGGAAAGGAAGTACAGTAAAATACGAAAATAAAGTTCCAGCACTAATCAGAATAATGATACGCGGTAAACTAAGTGTACACATAGTACTCCACTTGTGTTTCTTGACGTATCCAGAAATATTTCTCACAATTAAGAGGACTTAGTAAGAAAAAATTCTTCCTAGCTGGATCAAAAAGTAACGCTAAAGTCTCGCGAGTTCTTCTTTTTTTTTTTTATGTAAAAATTAACCGTTACATTTTCACGAAGTCATTTCATCAACTACAACGAAAATTTCGGGAGATTTGAAGATTCATTTCTGAGAGTATCTACAAACTTAACGTTCTTTAAAAACACTCGTTAATAAAAGAACCCATTTAAGGCGATAATTTGATACATTTATTATTTTAATATGTCTCTAATATTCAGATGTATAATTTAAATCACGTTTTAATTTATTTGGAAATTATAAAAGAAGACTCATTTCTGTTTGAACACTACAGCAATTCACTTCTATAATTCTTACTGCGCTAAACTGGAGCTTATTGCGATTAAGTTTTTGATCAATAGACTCATAAATGTGATTTTCAGTTTTGTTTTACTTCTTCAAAGACAAAAAAGAGGTTGTTCTGTAATAATGAAGTTAAAAACGAGAAATGGCGAGAATTTTCCTAGCAAAGTCTCAGTAAATCATTATTTCGATGTCCGATTATGCGTGGTCGCTTACTTTTCTCTTTTTTCACAGACGAGCTCTTTTGCAAAGTCGAGAATCGTTCGTAAAAAAGATACACGTGCCACCAGTTAAAACTCCCCCGGTGTGTTCATGATGAAGACTTTTTTATGACCGCGCGATGAAAAGGGAGACACGTGTTGAGCCTCCCCCTCCGGCGCACTTCGCAAAAAGCTGAAAAAATAAAAAGAGTCGCATTTGTGGGCCAGTATCGTCACTGCGGTGAGAAAAATCTCACGTTTTGGGAAGCGAGCATTATGATTATTTACAGATCTGGAAACATGATTTTCAAAAGGCACGAGGCCGGAATCGAAGCGGTGGTCGCGACTAATTTGTTCTTCGGAAGAACGTGATTGCCGAGGCGGGGTCACGATTTGGAATAAAAAAATTACATTCGAAGGGCATCTCCCCTTGTAGTTGTTTCCAGATCATTGGGTGTCTTTTCAATCGAGGTATGCGTAATGAACATATTTAGTTTCCGAAGAGTTATTAGTTTCCCAGGAAAGCACTTTTGAAAAGTTCCCATATTTCTTCTTTGTAGGCAAGCGTAGGGGTTAAGTGTTCAGTAATTCATATTTCAGAATAAAAGGTTGTTCTGAATTATGCGAAGTGAAATCTTATTTAAACGAATAAACAATATAATGGAAAAAATAGAGATTAGACATTATTGAGAGAAAATGAATACTCTTTCATCCTAGGTATTGACATTTTTGCAGAAACTAAAAATACTGAAGGGTTTAAAGCTAAAAATGCTGAAAATACTTTTCTTTTCTACTTAGAATAATACCTACGAGAAATAAAGAACATTTATTATAGTTTATTTTAACATTAGAAAAAAGTTAAAGGTTTCAATCAAAGAAATGTCTTGCATATCTTCATTTTATCACTGCAAGAGTACTTTCATAAAAAAGTAAAATGAAGATATTTTTTCTTTAATTTATTTGTGCTGCCCTCTTGTTAACCGAAATCCCGTAACTCTGCATCGGTCGTAAAAGCAAGTAATGAGTACTCACTGTAAAAATAAAACAGTAGTTCAGTTCCATATAATATACTAAAAAATATACATGTTTTACTTTGAAATGAAAAATACTTCTTACTATTTACAGTTACTGCATGATTGCAGTTCCTGTACATATGAGTTTAAACGTTTTTAATTTTCTTCACAAAATAAATGCTGTTGACCACGAAAAATAAATAAATAAAAAACAATTACTTCATAAAATCAAAATCAATATGAAGCACATAAAATATCATTTCAGCTTCACTAAGAGCACACTGAAAACTGGTAAAACTATCCAAAATAAGATAGGATCATATGATTCTCAGCGTATATTAATGAGTCATGATTTCATAATGGATCAAGAATAGTAATGTTGAAAATATCCATTACTACACCTATGACGTTATCTGCCCTTTCAAACTACGATAACTCATTTCTTTAAACTCTCGACGCTAAAATAGCCATCCCATACTCTGAACAAATGATCCGATCCCCTACAAGAGTGCCAAGATGTATAGGGTTTGCATTTTAAGCCGAAGCTTCCTAATGAGTGTCCCTCCTTTGAATTACAACGCACTCCCCCCCCCCCTCCACATTACTGGCTGGTCACGTTCTGAATATTCAAGTCCTCTTTAGTGTGGACCCAAAGATTTATGGCCGGAGCTGTCGAGAAACGCGCTGACCATTCACCTGGGGTCCTTCCTCACTCCCGAGTGGCCAAACGATTCATCTGCATCCTCTCGGTGGACGAAAATCATTCATCAGCCATTAGGCTAACCTCCCCCTCCTCCTACACACCCACACAGCCCCCCCCCATCGTTCCTGGACATCCCTCCCTGCTGCCAATTCTTCACTCTCTCCGATGACCGCATGTCGTCGTCCGGTGTCAGATCTCCAGCAGATAGAGACTTCTCCTCTTTTCTGCTCAAAAGAGAAAGTCAGCGGTTTTGTACAAAGCCTTGCGGAAAGATGTAGGTTGGGAAAAATTAAGGCTGCACTTCCTATCGGGAGATTAGCTCTCAAAATCTGCAGATAATCTTGGGTACTTCTGGAAATTATCCGCTGATCGCCTGACAATTCCTTTGGAGATTCGAGTGGCAGGGACATCCTTTGCTAGTCGATGATACTTTTCTGTCACATATGAGTTTAAATATTTTTGATCGGAATCATTACTTAAATATTGATGTTCACTAAAAAATGTTTTTGAGGATATGCTTCTTATGAATCGGTATGGTGACCGGAGTGAACTGAAAAGAGAGAAAACAACATAAAAAGGTTTTCCATTTGTCGAATGAGTTCAATTCTCAAAATTCGTCAGTTTATTTACATTTAGAATAGTTTTAGTGAGCTAAATTGAATGAGACAAGTTTCAACTCGATAAAACTTACGGCTCTGAAGGTAATCAAAATCTACGGAAGTTTGAATCTTTTTTTTTTCCTTAACTTGTGTATTTCTTGAACTTTTAAGTACTTCTAACTGTCTTATCCATTTGAAAATTTTTAATCGACCCATCTTTTGAACCTATAAGAGAATATTTCACGAATATGCTTGAATAAAAATTATTTTTTATTTCATTTTATTCAATTTTACTTTACTTATTCATTTTTTATTGCACTTTGTTAAAAAAACATATTTTTTAACTCAATGTCAAAAGGTGTTGAAGTTGAAGAATTTCCGTAATCCGTGCAAGGTTCTCTTTTATAACATTTGCTTATTTAGGAACGGGAGGTTTAAAATACCTTTTATTTTTTCATAAAGTCATAGCCTCTGTTGGCGACTGCCCCCACCCCTTATTACTTTTTTTAATGATTTTATGTAACATATTATGTAAAAATTGACCAAACAGCCCAAACAAGGAACATATTGCATTTTCATGTTTAATAAATTTTGGCAGCGTACTGCAGTCAGTATATTAATATTTAATACATATGTGGTCAGTTGCGGTTAAGACTAAATAATCCACGAGTAAGGACTAAAAAATATTCGATTCTCCAAATTCCATTTAGGAAAAACTAGCTAATTCGTTACACTTTATCAATTTTTAAAGCACATACTTAGACAGTTTTGACAATTATACAAATAATACTTTTATAAGATGTGAAAAATAACAAAGAGCTTGGTGGCTGCTTACTTTGTGTTTGCAAAATCTTTTGAAAAAACCTTTAAATAATGGGATTGTGTGTAAACCAATAATTAATAAAGATTAATAAAAATATTTTCCTACTCAGATAAATTGCCACTTACATAAGTTATACACCTCTGGGCGTATTGAGGGCGAAGTTACAACATGTAACGTGCGTAAATAATGCAGCAAGAACGTTGGTTGGAGCGACCGGATAAATTGAAGTTGTCGGAATGACTTTTTAATTCATACAAAAAAAGTTCACTTTCTTGACATTTTGATTTTATACTTTTTCAAAATTCATCTTTCTTCTTCAAGCCTTTTTTCCCTCTGAATTTGAGCGCACATAAACTCTCCTTCGGAATTTGTTGAACGTGGGTAACCATGTTTTGTAGAACTCTAACCACAAGACAAATGCTTCATGTTTAACATCAAAGATACTTGTGTTTGATTTACATTTTCTTTTATATAATATCAAATTACATGCCAGAAAAGTATAAACAAATCCAGAGTATTCCAAGAAAAATCATTATTTTTAGGGGTGGGGGGTTCCATTAGTTGAAAATTCTGACAAAAAAAATATCATGCTACTCATTGCTTGCACAACTTCCGCTATAAACAGAAATTAAACCCTCATCTTGATTTAAAATTTGTTGAAACAAAAAAAAAAAAAAAAAAAAAAGTTCGGACCAAATCATGAATTTAAGAAGTTAAAGCCTCAAACGCAAGGACATCACTACACGGACCTCTCCAAAAAATAAACTGTAGTCTTTTATTATTGGTGCGTTCAGGCAGGCATAAAAACTTCTGTTTTGGGGCTCTATTCCTGGATTTATACACGTGACCTTCTTTCCGCATTCGACTTCAGATCAGCTAATGGCTCTTCAACCACTTTCACTTAAGCGATCAATGACTGGGGTTCTTTCCGCTAACCGATCCAATACGAACATCCGGATATCCAACATCAAAAAGCAACCGAAAGGGAGATGGGTCGGAGAGAATCTACAAATGGTCGGAGGCCTCCTCCATCCCGCCCCGTTTCTAAAATAAAAGCAAGATGAAAACAATTGGGTCGGTCAGAATCAATTGTCTTCTCGGCTAAAGCGGAAATTTGAGACGAGGGGAACTTTTTAAAACATTTTCGCTCTCCATCCTCTACCCCTTCCCTACGATCTTCTTGGGGTAATTAAATCCTAAGCCACTCGTGCCAGGAACAAGTGGAATGAGTCAGCGTCGGATTTCAGACTTTAAAATACGAAGTTAAATTTTGAAACTCTCCATAAAACGCTCAATAGAATGGTGCTGAAGTCATAAATAGGGGGTAAATGTGTCGTAAAATACTTGCCCATTATCTAATAAAAGTAGGTGACATAAGAGAATCGGGCTAAGACTGAAGACAGAGTAATTACTGCCTTCTACTTTTAATGTCGTTGAAAATATTGTATAACAAACTATAAAAATACCATTATAAAGCTTATTTATGCTAAAATTTTCATAATATAATGTTTGACAAAGTGTAAAAGTATCCTATCATAGTTAGATTTTTCCAAAAGAAAAATCTTTTGGAAATATCCAGGTATTCTTGTTGCCGGTACACAATTACGGCTCTTTATACTTATTTTTCATTTCATTTTTTTTAATTATTATTGTGTTTCCTAAAGCTTGGCAAGTATGAATCAGTAACGATTGCTTAAATTTTGTTATAAATTAAAGCAAAAAGAAAAATTTAATGATAACAAAATAATCAGTGCGAAATAAAATGGTCATAATTGATTCCATTAAGCCTAAGGAAGCAGGGCAATGGTGGCTGGCCCAAGCACTTGTTCGATATTGAAGGAATGCAGTATCAGTACAAAAAAAGAATGCGATAATCAAGACGTAAGTAATCTGAGCTAAGAGATTTCGCTCAAATTACTTTAATTTCGCAGAGCACAGTTTTTAGCATCAATTAAACTTTTGTAATCCCAAAACAAGTGTACAGAATTTATTTTGCAGTAGTTTTGTGCCCCGTAAAAAATGAATGTCGTTTTTACAGTATAATACGGCTAACTTCATAGCAATATACCGTAAAAATTGCTAATTTTACAGTAATGAACTGTAAAATTTCTACTTTTATAGTAATAAACTGTAAAATAGTTAATTTAACAGTTTATTACCGTATATTTTACAGCTTTAAACTGGAACTTCAGCTCCCAGTATTACTCTGCTGTTTTTACAGTATAACACAGCAAAAGTTTACGACAGTAAACTGTAAAATTTCTAACTTTACAGTAAGAAAGTGTAAAAGTGCTAGTTTTACAGTTTATTACTGTACATTTTACAGTTTAAATTTTAATCTCGGCTGCCAGTATTATGTTGTAAAAACAACAGTTCATTTTTTGCAGTAGTTTTGTGGAAAACACAACGATGTCCTTTCTTATATCTGACGCATACCACTGTTTTAGAAAGTTAAATAAGTAACGCAGCCGTATTTATCGTCGAGAAACAACCCTTTAAGCCCGATTCTAGACGCAACCCTTTCTGGATAATGAATGACGCACTCGGAAGAAACAGCCTTTGCTAAGTAATTCATTGGCCAGCTTAAAGGAAAGAACGAATTCATTTTTTTCTAGCGGTGCCTTCATGCAAATTCCGTTAATCAACATACATTTACATTTTCGCTTCATTAAATGTTAGATCGAGCTAATGAATGTGTGTCCAAAAAGAAACTAATGGTGAGAAACACAATTAAATTCTGCCTTCCTATCCAAACCATTTGAATAAGCGGTGCGGTTCATTTGCTTTTAAGCCTTTTAGTTGAGTCCTTGTTTTAGTTTATACTTGTCCTAAGTCATCCAAGCACCAAACAAAATATTAAATCGAATAACTCACTGGGACATCTACGTAGAGCGATGAAAAATTGCCACGGTTAAAAAACATGTGCATTTACACTAGTAAGCATTAAATAAGCAATTACATGTGCTGAATGCTTAATTTATGTTTCCTCTTCACTTGTTTTCGTTTTTGGTCTGGTTGTTTGTCTTCTTCGTGTTTGTTTGTTTGTTTTTTTTTTTCTCTCTCTTTTGTTATTTTCTTCTGGACTTCTTGTGATCTGCCCCAAGCTATCTGTAAAAGTGCCTATTTTATGCTGCAAAAATTGCGACCATTGTTAATGGTCATATTCGCGTGTGCAATGGAGAGTAGGGACTCTGTACCCATACCTCATCAAAACTCTGCGACTAGGTGTCAGAATAAGAAGCAATAGGCAATTAAGGAACCTACCAACCAGTGAATATTGAACTAATAAAAATAAAAAAAGCGGGTTAGCATTAAAATTCATCTGATAGTGAACGCGATGTTCTTCCTCACAAATACTTAACATGTCATCCGTCATTCTGTAATAGTCGCTCAGTGGAAATACAATATTGGAGACGGCGCATCTTTCGGTTGAACCTGTGCACACCCCACAAGAGGTCGAAATATCGCTGTAGACTTTTGTAATATTTTTAAGGGTTCAATGAAAGCCTTGTGTTACCTTTAGCGTGCGCTGATTTCAGCTAATTTATTTTAATTATTATGATATTTTTTGCTTTTTTAAGATTGAGCATGAAATATTCACTTTTAAAAATCTATGAACATGTTTTTAACATCACCTATTTAATAACCATATAAGCCTATTTCGTATATAGCACATACATATAAAAACATACCCGTCATGTGTCTGTTTTCTCATTTAAAAAAAGTACTGCAAAATAATACTACTAATAATAATCTATCGGTAAGGTTTATGCTCTGCACACATTTTGCAACTGTCAGTCTCTTTAATCCTAGATTTGTTGCTTCCAAACATACTTTAGAGGGGTCAATGCATTTTAAATTCCAATAATGAAGGATGAAACTATTATGATCCTGTTAGTTTTTTATTGCATTTCTATAAATATTGCTTGGAAGTATGTTAAACACGTGGTTAAACAGATTTCTAGTTTTCTGCACCATTCCTATATTGCAAAATGGTAGATTAGCGTTACGTATTGTAAAACGCAAATAAAATTATTTATTTTAGTAAAACAATCAGAAATCCCACCTCTTCCTTACCTTAATTTGAAGAAATGAAAAGGCTTTAAAAAAAATCTCACACATTTAAACTTTGACCTGGCAAAATCAACGACACTAAAAACCAAATTAAACGAACCTAATTCCCTTCCTTCTTCCCAACCAAGTTGTCCCCCAAAAAAACTTCTCCCATCCCTTTGTCTTCTCTCCGCGTGCATCCCTCCAGATGAATCCCTCACCTCTTCTAAATGATTCGATCCGGCAGGGATCCCATCCCAACCACTTGATGCGACGCTCCCTGAGCCGGAAGTGGCGTGCCGGAAAGGAAAGAGAGGAAAGGGGTAGAGGGATGGGCGGGCATGCCACTTGTGGCGGCAAAGGATTGAGCGCGCCAGTCTTTGATGAATGCCCTCCATTTGGCGCCCGACTCGCATCTTAAACGCGACCACCCCCGCTGTGTCGGAGAATTCATTCCCAAGGGAGGAATCGAACAGGAAATGACAGACATGGGGCTCTCGTTCTTTTGTTTCCTCATTAAAATGGAGACCTCATCCTTGAATTCATTACCCAATACTCTATCAGTAGATATCTTCGTATCCAAGATAGTGTAATATTATAACTAGGGATAATGTAGTTCCACACTCATCATTTACACTATTGTCGGCTATCGTCACATAAGGAAAATGCACCAAATAAGGCCAGCCTGGGGTTCAGAGCCTAATATCTCATTCATTTATGATTCGGTGGATTCCAATTTTTACATATTTATCAAATGACTCAGAAAACTAAGAAAAAAAACATTCCATGTGAAAATTTAGTTTTAAGCTATGTCAGCAGTATAACAAAACAATAGCGAGTTGGTTTTATTAGGGGTGCCTAGTAAGGCCAACTTTGAACAATGCCAAAAGAAAAATCAAGCTAAAAGAAATTGAAAAAATCTTTATTTTCAATTTAAAAAATAAATAAATAAAACACCAACTCAATCGTCACATTCGAGCACTGATAAGTCGTTATTTTCTGTCTTTTGATTACTCCTCATACAGTTCGTTTACATTCATGGCCTTATCATGGCCTTATTGGGGTACAGTATACTTTTATAGAATCTAGGGCTATCCAATAGCAATAAAAAATGACTACACACTGATATCTTTCTTTTTGAATTCGTCAACTGCATAAATAAAGCTTTGTAAAATAGCTAACACCTTTCTCATAACACCTACATGACAATGAACCATTAAGAAACACAATTTACTGAAAAGTAAGATCAAGCCTTCTGACAAGACTCTTTTGTAATAACCACTGTTACACTTTTGTCTGTCGACAACAAGCTGCTTGTTGATGTGACTTTACAACCATTTAGGCTGTTTGATGACGATTAATACATGATCTAGTGAATTTTTGCTTTCTACACAGAAAAATGGGAGGTTGGCTTTATTGATCTAATTATCCTTTTTCTAGCACACACCTAACATGGTAGTTTTATGATTGACTGTTATATAGCTTCAAGCTCATCAGTTGCAATTTTAATGGTTATCTTCATATCCAGGACAGTGTTAAAGAAGAAATTAATATAGTTACACCCTCGTAGTTGCCCTATTTGTGGTTATCTTCATATCTATGACAGTTATAATTGAGGATAATACAGTTGCACTAGCCCCCAATTGCACTGTAGGTGGTTATCTTCGTATCTAAGATCAAGATAGTATAGCAAATTGTGGGTATGGTATTTTCACGCTCATTTATTTATTTATCTATCGCATGGAAATATTGCAAAATTTCCTTTAAAAATCAGCATGCAATTTTAAATACTCCAGCATTAGTATTTGGCGAAAAAATTGCTGAATGTAACATTTCATCATTGTCCTTCATTACAAAACTAAGTAAGAAACCATTTAAAAAATAGACTTGAGGTATCAATATTCAATTTATATCACTATGAATCTTTCATTTAACTATACTCTACAGACCCCCATTTTCCCCATCCAATCCATCATTACAAGAAGCAAGTGTGTATTTTCAGTAGCATAAACTATTTTCAGTAGTAAACTGTTTCACGCGTAGATGTCATGATCGTCTAATGTGTAAAAACTCATTAAAAAAAATTAAAGGAAGTACCTACCGAAGCTCAGTTTGCCCATGCAAGTTAAACCTTGCAATGTTCATATTTATAGCCCATCAGTGTAATACTAATGATATGTATTAATTTCAAAAACAACCTCTTGAGGAAGTAAAGTATTAAAAAAAGAAAACATACATTCAGCATGTATCTTTGCAATCAAAAGTTGTTTATTCCCTGTTTTCAATCATCATCGCAAAAGATAGACTTATCTTTTGTTCATGTGAAATCATAAACCAGCCCTCTGCAGGATTAAAATGCGCATTTTCGAAATCATTCATTAGACAAGTCTTGATTAAGATATGTGGCGGGGAACGGTCAACCAAAATGAGAAGGGGAAATGGAAGGGAACTGAACGCATCCGAAACGATTCATGCTCGGACATTCCTGATGGACTCCCATTTAGAACGCCATTCTTCATCGGTTTAAAACTCGTCATTTCAAATTCGCGAGATGCACGACGGGAAATGACCACACACGCCCCGTCAACAATAACGGACAATCGGGCCCGACAAGCCCCGTAACTCGATTCCCATGAATCCCACTTAAATGCCGCAGAGGTGCACTAATGCGAGCCAATGACCGCTGGTCACTTGTCCGGAGAGCCAGACGGTCGCTCATTAGCAACGTCCCATCCCGCGTCTTTAAGAATAATGGAATTGTACTTAGCCAGTCCGGTCCGCGCACAAGACGAAATCTCATTTTACAGTAGGTTTCGCTTCCTGCCACGGATCAAGCCCTGCTCCCTTTCCTTCGATTAATCTTCGTTCCTGGAGGGAGGAGGGGTTACACTAATTGTGTGCAAGTCCCAGTTTCTGTAAAAGGCCACAGGGACATAGACGGAGTGATAGGATTACTGCACATAGTACCTGAAGGGGTCTTCAGCTTCACTTACATGCCATAGTTTCATCTAACCCATTTCATTTCCTTTTGTTCCCGTAGAGACAAAACCTTTCTCATCTTTATTACCCAACTGTTTAGACGGAATGTCATGAGTTGATTGAGTATTGGAATTCACATCATTGCATTTTGACTTGTTGCATTTAATTTTTTTTTTTTTAGATGTCTCTTTTTATTATTTTGTAAGTACACATAAATATATGCAAAAATCAGTTTCTGCAAAAGGCCACATGGAGTGATAGGATTATTGTACACTGTACCTGAAGGAATCTTCAGTTTCATTTACATGCCACAGTTTCATTTTATCCATTTCATTTCCTTTTGTTCCCTTTGGGACAAAACCTCTCTCATCTTTATTACCCAACTGTGTTAGGTGTAATGTCATGGCTTGATTGAGCAGTAGAATTCTTGTTGTTTTTTGGCTTGTTGACTCCTACTTTACCCGTTTTTTATAATCTTTTTAATACATTTAAATGCATCTATAAATTTCAGTTTTCTAAAAGGCCATAGGAATGTAGACAGAGAGACAGAAGCATTGCTCATTGTTCCTAAAGGAATCTTTAGCTTAATTGTATACGCCATGGTTGCTTTTAACCTTTCTCCTTTCATTTAGCTCCCCCAAAGATAAAACCATTTTCTTACTTATTGCCCAATGCCCAACTGTATAGACATAAGGTCGTGGTTGATTGATTATTTAAATTATCGTCGCTGTTTTTTGGATAGTGGCATTTCAATTACTATTTTACATCAGTTTTATCTATTAACTTCTGAATAGAGGAGAGTCAGGAAGAATAGGACAGCTGCATTTATGCCGATATAAAAAAAAAAAACTTCTTCCAGGTTGTCCAGTAAACATACAAGCTTTAAATTCGTGTTTAACTTTAATACACTACATCTACTGGACATACCAAAAGCGGTTCTTAATTTCTTATCCACATAAATTCAGCTGTCCCATGCCTCTCACCCTCTCTTTCCTCTCAATTTCCTCCTAAATGTAAATGCATGTATAACTTTCTCCACGAATCAAACTTTGTTAAAGTGTTTTGTTAATGTTCTGTAAGTCATGCCTTTTTTTTCTGAAGTTTTATCTTTTATTCATGGGCACTAGAGAATACTATTGTTAGATTGGCATTGGGAAGACAGGAAACATTGGGAAGAATGCCCCTTAAATAACAGTTTTTAGAGACATTAATTTATTTTTCATTTTCTTTTTGTTTTTGGTGTTTATAAAATTAAACTAGAAAGGAAATAATTTTAAACAATCCTCTGAAAAAGAAGTTAGGTTTCTTTCCGTGTAAATTTTATGTATGCGAAAACTTTGGTTGAATCGCAATCAATTGTAAGAGGAGCAGAAAACTCACCCCATTCTTCGTTCAATCCGAACATAAACGCATATTCAGCGAGGAAATCAAAATTGTACCAAATATTGGATATGAAGCACTAATCCTTAATTTATGTATCCTTTAACCACTTGTCTTAAAACAGGGTGTATAACTCTTATTTTTTCAGAAGCTGCTAGTGATTAAGATTGATAGTTTTATTTCTCGTACCAGTTCTTAATTTGCTTGCTCCATCGTCCCCGTTTTGAAAGCATCACATAATCTAGCCCAAGAGCCCTATGCAATATATATTCTCTACGAAAAGGCACGATACAAGATTTCCACCAAAAAAAATCAATAGAACATAAGTTTCTTGAGCAGGTGTACGAAAAATATCAAGTCAGAGAAGGACTTTCTTACGTTTTCAGAGAAAAATGATAAAACAATACATGGCAAGTCAATTTTAGCTTATTTTAAGCTATAGTTCTATAAAATTCACTCATTTACTGTGAATTCAGGTACTGTAATTCAAAAAGCATACCAATCTAGTTTCAAACTGAAATGCTTTATATAGGCAGGAGGAAGCAGGAATAAATAAATAAATAATTCTGATGATATTCCGACTTTTATATTCGTTGCATTAGAAAAATATTTAGTCCTCAATTCTATAATTTCCTTTTCATTCTCTCAAGCATATCGTGACGTACTACAACATCCCAAAACACACCAACCCATCCCAATTAATACAATGACGACGAACACGAATTTTTCCACCAAGTTCTCATTCACGAGCCAAAGAAAATGAGTATTCGCGCAAAGAGCATCCTTTCTCCAGAAACACACGAGTTCTCCGGAAGCAACTTAAAAGCAATTCCTTTCCGGATTAGCCACGAGCTCATCAATATCCATCTCAGGGTGGCCGCAAAAACTCGGAAGATTGGCCTGAGTTTGGCAAATCACTCTGGCTGTAGGCATCTCTCAGGGACCGCCATTAATCACCCAAAGATCGCGCCACTGTCAAAGGGGCGGGGGTGGGACTTACCCGGGACTTCGACTTTTCCGTGGCATCCCGCCACGGCGCCTATTTCTGTACCTCAGAACCAAACTAACGTAAGTCCATTTTTGTAACTTTTCAGGAGAAGGGAAAAACGATTGTCGGATACATGCAAAGGATGGGATTCGCGCTCTTTTAATGCTGCTAAATAATCGTGAAGGAATTTGTTTTATACAATACCATTCTCATGGGTCGATGCAGAATAAGATTTTACATACAATCACTAATAAAGTGAAAATCGCCATTTTTGGACTTACGTCGTTATGGTTCTGAAGTACAGATTTCTTGCCTAAGGCACTTGGATAGCGTGTGGATTAGTTCGCCTTTCGTCTCGTAATTTGTTCATGAACCGTATTCTCTTCCATCGAAGTTAATAAACGTTTATTGTGTAAAGAGAGAGACGTTAATGAGAAGGCTGGATAAATGAATTTCGGGGCAATATTTATAAGATCTGTTATAGGGTTGACATTGTTCAACAGGCGAGTCGTTGTTCCGGATGTGCCGATTCCCGCTGTGCCCTATGAAATGCCGGATAATTAATACTTGTTAGGGAGATTTGTGTTTGGATATAAACCGAATTTGTTAAATCCCGTCGTAGGTGATTTATTGAAAATTGTGTTTAAGAACATCAGATGTAAATATTTCGCATCATTAATTTCACTTTATTTGTCGTTCGAGGTTTTGTTTTATGTTCCGTGTCGAAACAAAATTTTTGCTCTGTGCTGAAGTCAATAAAACTCATTTGTTGGCATTGATTTTCTTACTATTTCTTGTTCATTTTCGCTTTTATTTCTTAAGACTGTATTATTTACGGCCGATTAATAATTAGTGATTAATGATCTTAAACCCTATCGTGATAAATATAGGTATGTAAATGCATCTACGTTAAATTATCATGCACCATAAAAAATAGTATTGGTAGACAAAACAAAGTTACTTAAAGATTAATGATAAATAGAAAGCAAAGTGCAATTTCCCTTTCTAACTTTCAGAGCATAATTGCATAAACTAAAATCCAACTTTTACTCATCAAAATCCCATGAATTTTAATTTGAGAAACTGAGCATCTTTGCAGCCATCTGTCAGCAATTAGATTTTGCTATCTCCCCGAAGAAAGTGAATTTTAGCAACACCTCTCTTTTAATGATTAAACTAAATTAGCATTTTTAAAGAATGAGCCACAAATGACTATTACGTTTTATGAAAACTATACTTGAAAGGAAGATTTCTTCAAACTCTTAATGACTTTTAATCCTTCATTTTTCTGACTAATAAGTTCATGATGAACTCTCTTCAAGGGACTCGAACCCTTCCTTAACCTTGTATTAACGTACACAAGGTTTACTATAAAAATCTCGCATGAGTAAAACATTGAGCAAACATATTTGGATAAACGAATTAATATTGAAAATAAAATCATTACGGGTAAGCAACAAAGCCGAGTACTAATTGCAAAACAAAATTCTTGCAGTTGTTAGCTAGTACATGAAAATAAAATTATACGTAGAAAACAGCTCCTCTCTCTCTCTCTGTCATAGCTCTTTATTTTTACCACCTTTACGTACACTGAGAAAAAATACATGTATACATTTCATTGAACTTTATATCCTACCACGTTGTGCTACTGCCGCCACAAATGGTATTATTTTCAATTTAGGAGATATTTGAGTTTTACAAAAAAAAAAACATAGACATGCAGTGACGCAAAAGAGCAAAATAAGTTTTGCATCATTTCTCCTTAATCTGTTATGTATGCCAATTGTATCTTTAGTAAATACAAGTCTTCCTCTATAATCTTCCCAAAAAACAAAAGGGGGGAAATGCCCAATATGATGACTAACAAAACTGTACTCCATATTCTTTCCCGCAGAGACAGTTCAGTTATTAGATTAAGTGGGAGGGATGTCCGAACAAAGTGCCACCAGTTGTTATCTCGACCATGACCACGCGCCTCCCTTTTGATTCCGGATTGCGTCAGGTCGGGGTCCCGCACAAGAAATAAATCGTAATTATATCAGTGTCACAAAGGTGGGCGGAAATATGGAGATGGAAATGGAAATCTGAATCAACTCTTCGCTCCCCGACTCTTTTCTGACATGCATCTGACATTATTGCATGTGACAGGATAATGTTCCCTTTGGCTACGTTTCCCATGCGATTGTCCAGTATGTAATGTGATGAAGAACTTATTTCTTAAATGATAATATATTTCAACAGATACCTACAAACGGTTCGGAAGACTTCGGACAAATTTTAAGGAAGGGTATTACATGCTAAAATGTATTCATTTTTAAATATAACTTATAAAGTCTAAAATACAAAAATCGTCTACAATGAAATCGTTAACACTGTTTTTTACAAAAAGAGTTAGAATTTTAACATAATAAGTCGATTTTTTTCTAGCACGGAAAAGGATGGAATTAACTAGTAATGGTAAAATTATCAAGCAAATCGAGCCATTTGGTATGACTAACTTGCTTCTTCTTAGATTCTGAGAGTACTTAAATTAGACTTTGAAGAAATAATATTCCTGCTTTATCACACTGCTCTAACTTAATGGAACCCTATAACGCACTGTATAGTTAAAAATCATTTCACTACATATTGAAGCAATTTTTTTCTATTTTTTCAAAAGAGCAAAAACTAATAGCAGAAAGACTTCTACCTTTATTGAATCATTAATGCTTCAAAAGTTTTCAATACGAGTTTATTTTTGTACTATTTCTGACGAGATCAACCTGGAGAGGGGATTCTAGTAAAGTAGACGAATTTAATACCTACACGAGTTATTAATAAAAGCACAAAGTGCTGCTATATGAACACAAGATATTGCGTTGATATTTACTAAATTTGAATCACAAGAGGCTGTACTGAAAGCGAGAATGTATAATTTTTTGAAAGCTTCCTGAACGGAGCTGAAATAAATTGCTGACTGTTTAAAATAGAAAACGAAACTTTAATAAGCAAAAAATATAAAAAAAGTCAAAAAAAAGCAAATTCACAAGAGAAGGCAGACTTCTGTTTTGAGGTTACAAATACTTTGTTTCCTCAAGTTAAAAATATGTGAGCTTGTGGATGCAAAGACAACATATAAAAGGGTTTTTGCCGAAATTCTATCGTTGGATTTTTATTTAGACACTTTTTTCTACTTTGAAAAGAGTAGCTACAATTTACGTAATCCAAGGCAATCTGTCACTTTTTCATTTACAACTGCCCTTAACCTTCCAATACCACGCAATCAGCTAATAACGGCTTCTCTAAAAAGTTAAGAAATTTGAACAATGGTATTGCTGACATAAAAAGCAGACGTCGTCTAGTAGACGTCTATATAGATTAATGATTTCAGTACAATCTAGTGCTATGACACCTCACGCATAAAAGCGCTATAAGATGTAGCATAATATCAATCAATTAGTAAATCAGTACCAAGGGCGGATCCAGAAAATTTTCAAGGGAGGGGCGATTGAATTTTATTATTTACTTTTTACTATGCATACTGGTTTGCAAATATCTATCACAAAGGATTTGGACTTCAAATCTGAAACATTTCCGGGGAGAGCCCGAAACTTTCTTCCTCAACTTCATTTAAAGATTCATATTATGAGGTTGCATTTTTAGAACTTTAATATCGAAAAATAAACGAGAAAGATTTCCTCAAGGGAGAGGCGATCGCCCCTCCCTGTATCCGCCCTTGATCAGTACTAGCAGTATTAGGTAGCATTTCATTTAAAACTAAAGTTTTACCTCCATTTCCTCCTAACAAAATCAAATTTCGCAGATTAACGTCTCTTACGAGAATAGAATTCAAAAGCATATTTTGAAAAAATATAATAGCTCAGAGCTTTTAAAAGAATGTACGTTCAATCCTATTCCACAATATAACAAAGCAACCGTCATCTACATCTCCACCGCTTTCATCGATGTCAGCGGCGAAGGAGGGGGCAAAAATAATCAGCCACCCCCCCCCCCCCTCCGTCTTTCGACCAGGAAAGGGATTCTACACCCCTTTATTTATTTCATTAGGCACTCTCTGAACTTTATCCGTGGAAATGTCAGAGAGCGACCCATGCAACAACCCTGCTAAAAACCATTCAAGCATCGGGAATAAATATTTACGCTATTTAGCCCATTCCCGAAAAGTTTTTAGTGGGAAAGTTGTTTGGGCAATGATGATTAAAATTCAAGGTTTTTGTTCTCACTTTCACCGAATTTTGAAATCACCTCATTAGAATGAATTCGTAATCACTTTTACCTCAGGCTTGATATAAATTTCTTTCCTTCGTTCCCGTTGTTCAGTTGTCTATGACATTACCACTATTTGCTTATCACGAATATTTGCTTGAGAAGGCATATTCGTGTATTTAAGATTATGTTTCCCCTTTCTATTAACGAAGTTTTGAAGTCGCACGGATGAATTTAAACTTTTTTTTTAATTAAGTGTCATTTTCTTCTTCCTTACGCATTTTTTCTCTTTTTAGTTTTTTAACTA